>JAFMOD010001107.1:113056-133014 GCA_019802435.1 Corydoras maculifer
ACGTTTCGGGCGCTGGGCAGATACACCCAGGATAGGGAACCAATCTATCGCTGGGCACACACTCACACAGACACGCACACATACACACACTCTATAGGGGGCAATTTGGAGAACTATCCATATTTTTGGACTGTGGGAGGAAACCGGAGAACCCGGAGGAAACCCACGCAGACACGGGGAGAACATGAAAACTCCACCCAGATGGGGATTCGAACCGGGAATCCCCAGCGCTGAGAGGCGAACGTGCTAACCACTGAGCCACCGTGCCGCCCGAACGTATATATATAAATATATAAATTGTAGCAGCTATAAAATATAACAGAAATGTATACTGTGGGTATAAAAAGTGAAATTTTAGCAGCGATGTGAAATTTTTGCAGCAGTTATATGTACATGAGATAATTAGTGTCTATTGAGGAACATATATGATGCATTACTTTATTAAATATTTTTTTCAGAATTAATACACATTAATACAGATTCATATACTGTATAAAGCGTTTCCAAAGACATTTAGATGATCGAAGTGCGCCATCTTGTGGTAATAATTCACAATGCACTATTTTAAGTGGAAGGAGAATCTTAAACTACTAAAGAATACAGTATTCAGTATTGTACTTTTAACTCACATGACTTGGGTGAAAAATAATAATAATAATACTATAATTTAATGCATTTAATGATTTTCCTTTTCCTTGGCAGACTTTTACTTTACTCTGCTGTGTACGTTTGATGTTTGTTTGTACGGTTTGCCGTGATCCCTTCCTATAAGCCACCGTTGCTAGTTAGCTTAGCATCATGCGGTGACTCGGTCAGTAACAGTTTGTAACCATGCCGTTTTTAATTAGTCTTTATCTTAATTTTACACGTCTTTACGCTTCTCCATATCAGTCGTTTACATGCGTGACTTTTTTGGGATGTATTAATGTTAAACGCTATTACATTCAGGACTTTTGCGGCTCGAGCATGTAACTACAGAATAGCATCGTTCTTCCAAACTTCCAAAGATCGAAACATCTCTAAAAAGGTAATTAAATTAATATGAATTACCTTCTGTTCAGCTGTTTGTCACTGTATAACTATGTAGATACGCTGTTTTACTTGTTTTGTTGTATGACGTAATGAAAACACCACGTTACTTTCTAGTAGAGCTGTGCGATACCAAGAATTTTGGTATCGATCCGATACCAAGTAAATACAGGGCCAATATCGCGATATTCGATACCGATACCGATACTTTTTAATATTTAAGCTTCATTGATCCAAAAGACCTAGTATAGATTTTCGCAAAACATTGTAGGTGACAACAAAATAATGTATCCCAATCAACATCTTTGTTTAGAAACAATGGAACAGTAATAAACCAAAGTTTGCTTTAACGTGAAGAAAATATATATTTTTGAGGTACAAAAGGAGAAACAACAATACAAATATAAAGTAAAAATGCTCCCCTCACTATACAGTTTTTTCTTTCTTTGTTTCTTTTTTTCAAATAGAATTGTTCTTAGGCAAAATAATAAAAAACCTTTCAGTGCAATTTTGTTTTTTCTTAAATGAACGGAGTGTTAAAAAAATCACTTAACATAACTTAAAACAAAAGTTCCTGAGTGTGTGTGTGTGTGCCTGTGCCACAGTGATATCAGCGTTACAGACTCAGAGAATAGACTTTGATAAATCGGCGTGCGCACAAAAAACTTGAGTATCGATCTTTTTCGCAAGTATTGTTCAATACCAGCGTTGGTATCGATATTATCGATATTTGTATCGATCCGCACAGCTCTACTTTCTAGGTTCTAGGTTTGGGTCGGTATGGAATAAGTGTCTTCTGCATTAGAGTGACATTCTGTGGAAAAGTCACATCCATCCATCCATCCATCCATTTATTATCTTCTGCTTTATCCTCTATTAGGGTCGCGGGGGGGTTCCATATGCCCATCCAGGGGAGAACGTTTCGGGCGCTGGGCAGATACACCCAGGACAGGGCGCCAATCTATCACTGCCATATCTATCACCCAATTTATTAAGTATGAAATGAGAGAGAATTCTATTAATGTGTGTTTTATTTTTACATCCAGGTTGTAGCATGGATGAGATTAAAGATGCATACCAAGATGTCGACCCTGTAACTTTACGACTCGAGGAAGCAAATGTTACTGCCCAGATTTACTGCCGCTCCTCTAAGAGCATTGAAGCACACTTGTCCAGTATGGTGGAGGCCTTTCTCATTGAGGTTTTCCGTTGCCGAGTTTGCCAATTCACCAGTGCTCAAAAAGCCAGGATCTGCAGCCATGTAACTGAGAGCCACTCCCTGGCCGCCTCAAACCATGACTTATCCACCTTGGAAAAGGAGGATGTTGAGAACCTGACCGTGCATGATGAAGATGCTGATCTCGATCAAAGCCGCACACTCTACAACCTCTCTAAAACCAACGAGGACCACATGGACATGGATCGAATGTCTTTCCTGCTTCCAGTGTATGGAATGTTGGAGAACATTAGCCCACCACCATGTGACATCGGATTAAGCTCCAACTCTGAAAGTAACCTGCATGTGGCCCAGACATGTGAGGTAAAGAGATATATGATGGATTCAATACATTCATTCATTCATTCATTATCTCCCGCTTATCCTCTATTAGGGTCGCGGTGGGGTTCCCCATGCCCATCCAGGGGAGAACGTCTCGGGCGCTGGGCAGATAGACCCAGGACAGGACGCCAATCCATCGCTGGGCACACACTCACTCACACAGACACACTCTATAGGGGGCAATTTTGAGAATTCAATTAACTTGATTCATGTTTTTGGACTGTGGGAAGAAACCGGAGAACCCGGAGGAAAATCCACGCAGACACGGGGAGAACATGGAAACTCCACCCAGATGGGGATTCGAACCGGGAATCCCTAGCGCTGAGAGGCGAACGTGCTAACCACTAAGCCACCGTGCCGCTACGGATTCAATACATTTTAATGTAATTTTAATTAATAATCTCTGGTTTCCTTCCACAGTCCAAAAACATGGATCAAGTCAATTGATTTCTCCAAATTGCCCCATATAGAGTGTGTGTGTGAGCAAGTGTGTGTCTAGCGATAGATTGGCGCTCTGTCCTGGGTGTATCTGCCCAGCGCCCGAGACGTTCTTCCCTGGATGGTGGGGAACCCCACCATGATCCTAATAGAGGATAAAGCAGGAGATAATGAATGAATGAGTATCGGAAGCGCTTATACACACACACACACGCGCACACATTCACACACACAATGTGATTCATTCTGAATCGCGATCTCTATTGTGCCCCCCCGTCCGTCTCTCTCGCTGTTCCCAAAACCGGTATGTGACCATGCCCCCGTGCCTAAATCCAAAGCACTGCATCGCGAATCATCTACATTAGATAGATTCTGTTTGCGTTTACACTTGATTTGACTGACAAGATGAGTGAAGGACTTTGCCCGAAGTGTTCTCCTCTAGATGGGCATGGGGAACCCCCCCACAACCCTAATAAAGGATAAAGTGGAAGATAATGGATGGATGGATGGATGTTCTGTTTGGGGAAATGTGGGTTACAGTGATTGTTTTACATTTGTGCTGTATACTGTGTGTTTGGGTGTACTAAAGTCAGGTTTTCTCTGTGCTATTTGTTGGAATGTGTTGAATTAAAGAGCAAAAAAAAATATCTCGATGACCTGTCCAATGTAAAAGTAGATCTTGGGCCAGAAAAGTGTGGGCACCCCTGGTCTAGAACATCGACGTGATGGTGATCTATATTGCCTGCTGTGCTTTACACACAGAGGAATGTGTCCTCCACATTTAACCTATTATTTGTGGTTCCGTAACCACAAATAATACTCGTTTATGTTTTTCTTTATAAATAGAATCTAAAACATATTTCCCACTTACTTGGGAAGTATAAAAAGTGAACCCAGGTAAACACATGAGACAAACTACTTCATTCAGTCATTTATTTTGGAATTTTCTGATATTACATCCCTAAGTGGATAAAGTATATAACCCTTTGCATTTAGTACGTTTTGTCCTTGTGCTGCAGTAATGACAATTAAATGTTTTGGATAACTGTTGTTCAGTTTGTAGAGATTTGAGGACCAAATTAGAAAGTGTTTAATTATGCCAATTGTAACCTAACTGATTAAAAACACTACACTTTTATTCTTACCTTCTTGGTAACTACGTATGTCACTCCAAATCATCCCGATCCTTAGAATTTTTAAGAAACATCTCAAAATGCAAAAAAAAACCAAAACAATAAAATAAAAATATGTAAACCAATAAAAAAAAACTAGAAGTCAAATTAGATAATGATCAGGTTTAATTATACTACAGTGTAGCTGGACATCCATCCATCCATTATCTTCCACTTTTTCCTGTAATAGGGGGGTTCCCCATGCCCATCCAGATGAGAATGTTTCGGGCGCTGGGCAGATACACGCAGAACAGGGAAAACTCACTCACACAGACACAACACACGCTCTATGTGGGGCAATTTGGAGAATTTCATTGACCTAGATCCATGTCTTTTTGACACTGTGGGAGGAGAACCTGGAGGAAACACATGTGTACACGGGGAGAACGTGGAAACTCCGCCCAGATTGGGATTCCAACTGGGAACCCTAGTGCTGAGAGGCGAACATGCCAACCACTAAGCCACGTGCCACCCACTTTGGATAACATCTTCTACTAAATGTAAATGTAAAACTGGTACAAATAAATAGATGAAACCTGACCATCACACACTAATGAGACAAAGGTTTTTGGACACCTTCACCTTACACCTATTTTTTGGTAAGGTGTTGAATGAAAAGGTCTGGCTCTATAGCAGTTCATCCCAAATATGTTTGATAGTGTTGAGGTTAAGGTTTTCATGCAAGTTGGTTTTAACTTGACCCTGCCTTTATAGCTATTACTTTTGGGTTCTAAATGCCAACTTTGAGAACTTTGATGAAGCAGTGTAATGGTCTTCCCTGTTTGGCAGAACATATATTGTAGTGGCATTTTCAATGTGTGTGTGTGTTTTAATATAAATAAGCTGCTTTCTTAGGAAATGTCTATTTGAAAGGGCAATCCATGCATCATATTGCCAAGAAACTGAAAGAATCATCCAAAGGTGTCCAATGCCATCTGTAAAACGTAGGGCAGGCTAAATCTGACCCGGATAGAGAAGCGAGATAAGCCCATCTTACTTTTTACTTTAAAAAACTGATGCCTTATGGGTCTTCAGATTGCTGTCTGATATGGTGAATGCCAAATGTCAGTATCGTGCGCAACAGAAATGACAGCTTAAAGATATACACCTTGAGAAATGCTCAAATTGGCTTAAAAACAAGTAGTACATGGATCTAACCATCCTGCAATGTGGGAATGGTTTTATAAGCTGGAGATATTATGTGATAGATATCACATAAGAGTGACCTTAAATACATATATTTAAATACAAACCATTATTTAATGTGTCTGGTCTTCTTATATCCATCCATCCATCCATCCATCCATTATTTTTCGCTCCATCCTATACTAGGGTCACGGGGGGTTCCTCATGCCCATCCAGGGGAGAATGCCTCGGGCGTGAGAAGACACACCTAGGACAGGACGCCAATCCATCGCTGGGCACACACCCACCCACACAGACACGCACACATACACACTCTATAGGGGGCAATTTGGAGAATTCATAAAACATGGATCCATGTTTTCGGTCTGTCGGAGGAAAACCTAAGAACCCAGAGGAAACCCACATGGACACTGGGAGAACATGGAAACTTCACCCAGATTGGGATTCGAACCGGGAATCCCTAGCGCTGAGAGGAGAACATGCTAACCACTAACCACCGTGTCGCCCGGTCTTCTTATATGTATGTTAGAACTGATTCCCATGTGACGTGTTCTTAGTTACATAAGATATTATTTTATAATAATTAATTGTTCTTTTTATTGATGCAAACGATTGTTTTGTGCTGTAGGTGAGTACGTTATTCGAAGAGGACAGACATAGTGATGAGGAGAACATCTTCCATTTGGAGGATGCCGGGGATGTACTTCATGGGCCACTTTCCACTGAAACGACCTGCGCCGAGGAAGAAAAAATGGCTCAGTCTGCCCATTTGATGACCCTTGGCCTGTGTAGAATCTCTAATACCAAATGCGCACCTCCCGTCCCGGTAACGGAACAGGCACTAATGCAGGATGTCTCTGAACCAGTCCTGGATGACAGACAGGCTTTGCTGGCCACATCCGAAATGCAAAAGCAGGCAGAGGAGGAAATAGGACTTTCTTGCGTCTTTTGCCAGGAGACTTTGGCGACCCAAAGTTTGCTGGAACTGCACCTGAAGTGCCATGATGGGGAGCGGGGCTTTAAATGTCCACACTGTGGCTGGGGGACATCTGAGTGGGCTGATATGGAGAGCCACTGGAAAAGCCATGGGAGAAGACGCAGCTCCAAACCTCACCGTTGCGCTGTGTGTCCCAGGACTTTCAGGAAAGCAGACGTACGGGACGCCCATGAGAAGAAGCATAAGAGAGTTGGAATTAAGAGCGGTCATCGAGCTCAGTGCTCGTTGTGTTTAAAGAGATGTCAGTCTAAGCAGGAGCTGAAAATACACCAGCAGTGCCACTTTCAGGGGGGATTCAAATGCTTGCACTGTGATTTTAAAGGTATGACTGAATTTATTATTGATTTAATTTATTATTCATACATCCATCCATTATCTTCCACTTTGTCGTCTACTAGAGTCGCGGGGGGGCTCCCATGCCCATCCAGGGGAGAACGTTTCGGGCGCTGGGCAGATACACCCAGGATAGGGTGCCAATCTATCACTGGGCACACACTCTCTCACACATACACACACATAGACATACTCTATATGGGGCAATTTGGAGAATTCAATTGACCTCGATCAATGGTTTTGGACTGTGGGAGGAAACCGGAGAACCCGGAGGAAACCCACGCGGACACGGGGAGAACATGGAAACTCCAGATTGGGATTCGAACCAGGAATTATTCATACAGTACATTTAAATCTTTCTGAAGTTCCTTGAAGTTCACTTGTACTCCATCCATCCATCTTCCTCTCAATCCTATATCAGGGCACTAGGCACACACACACACACAGATACACAAATGTATAGGGGCAATTTCGAACAGCAATTTACCATAAATCCAGAAGTACCATAAATTCGGACTGTGGGAGTATAAAAATATGAATACAAAAAATATCATATAAAGATGTGCAGAAATTATAAATACCAAATGACACACAAACTGACCTTATGTCTTGTCAGTTACTGCAAAATAACTAAATGTAATGGGACTGAAGAAACACCTGCAATGAATGATTTTGGTGACACATTGATGACATGGTCATACCTGAATACCTCCTAATGTCCGGTTAAGGTCCATCCATTCATTATCTTCCCCTTTATCCTGTGCTAGGGTCGTGGGGGGGTTCTCTATTCCCATCCAGGGGAGAACGTCTCAGGCGCTGGGCAGATAGACCCAGGACAGGGCTTCAATCTATCACTGGGCAAACACTCACTCACACATACACACTCTATATGGGGCAATTTGGAGAATTCAATGACTTGATCCATGTTTTTGGACTGTGGGAGGAAACCAGAGAACCCGGAGGAAACCCACGCAGACATGGGGAGAACATGGAAACTCCACCCAGATGGGGATTCGAACCGGGAATCCCTAGCGCTGAGAGGAGAACATGCTAACCACTAAGCCACCGTGCCACCCTGCCCGGTAATCTTACTAAAAATGTCCCACATATTTTCTAGAAAAGTCATGGAAGAAGTTGCACAAACATACAAGCAGTCTGCATGAACAAGCTAACGAAGATCCGGAGAACCAGGGTTCCTACAGTGTGTAAGTACTGTGTGTAGGAGAACAATACGAGTCAGTTACTCTGTGGAATTATCAAACCTGATCATTATCCATATAAACTCATCATGTTACATTTTAACATTTGTCCATTTTATATTTTGTCCATTTTGTAGAGGAACGCTTAAGCTTGATTCTCAACCGTCTTCAAACAGTTTCACGAAATGCCTTGGAGGGTTGCAGCCAGAATCGTGGCTCCATTTAAGGAAGATAAAGGTGAAACACAAAGTTGTGCAGAGGAAAAAGAGCGGAGAGGACAAGGGTGGTCACGTAAGACGCATTGAAAAGGAGATGAGTGAAAGACTGAAGATCCCCAAACTAAAAGAGTTCTGCTGCACCTTATGTGACAAGTATGCTATACACCTTTTTGTATGTGTGTGTGTGGGGGGGGGGGGAGTGCGTGTGTGTTGTATTACCCCCCTTTTCTCTGTTCTTTAATGGTCAGGACCCCAATAGTACCACTACAGAGCAGGTATTACGTGTTTGGTGCATTATTCCTATCCCAGCAGCGTCACTGAGGTGTTTAAATGAAACTACAGCAGCACTGCTGCACTGAAACCCCCTCACTGAATCAATGTCACTGCAGAACTGACAATAAACAATCCACAACCCAAATGATACCTGTTCTGTGATGATGTGTTGTCCAAATCGTTGATTGGTGCTGTACATAGCTACTGACCAAGTAATAAATGTATCAATCTAATCTAGTTACAGTACTTGACTGGGCACACTCAGTCAGTTGTAGTCTTACTCACAGTTAAAACGATATTTACAACATTTTTACAAGTTTATTAATATGCTCATGCAATGGATAAGTCAACGAACCTCGTGGTAATAAATAATTCTTGCATATGTGTATTCACAGGAAATTTTCCTCCAAGCTCACTATGCGTCGTCACATGGGCATCCATCAGGGGGATAAGCCCTTCAAATGCCCCCACTGTCTGTATAGCACCAGACTGAAAGCCTCGCTCACACAGCACCTGCGGGTTCATACAGGTTTGACACTGTATTACACTCTTTTCTGCATAGGGTATCGTATTCTCCGGACCATAAGGCGCACCTTATTATAAGGCGCAGTCTGAATTACGGGGTCTATTTCTATATTTGACCCACGTATAAGACGCACCGTACTATAAGGCGCGGTCTCAATTACGGACTCTATTTTTGTACGGTACTTATTCTGTACGGCACCGTATTATAAGGCACTTGCTAAAACATACGATCTACAAGAAACGTAAAGGATGCAAAAGGGTGATTTATAATTAAAGTTTATTCTACTACTTGACAAAACGCACATTATTTTTAATCACTCTTCTCCCACAAATCCTCGTCTTCTGTGTCTGAATCAAAAAGCTGCACTCCGGTGTTCCCCCTCATCAATGTCCGAGTCCGTCTCGTCACCAGGCGGATGTTCAGCAATGATGCCGGCTTTCGCGAAAGCTCAGACAACAGTTACAGCAGAAACCTTAACCCAGGTATCCACAATCCATTCACAGACGGTGGCGTAACTCGCCCGCCGCTGCCTCCTGAGTTTTAGTAAACGTGTGTTCGTCTTCTATCATCCATCGCTTCCACATCGCCCGCAACTTTACTTTAAATACCCTGTTTACGCCAATGTCCAGCGGTCGGAGTTCTTTATTTAATCCTCCCGGAATGACGGTAAGCTCCGAATTAATTTTCTTCACTCGGCATTTCTGTGAGATGAGTGCGCATGGAGCCACAGATCAGCAGGGACGGTGATGTGTGGTAAAAACCACCCGGTCGCACAACAATACTTTTATAGATTTTGGAACTCAGTACACGTATAAGGCGCACCGGATTATAAGGCGCACGTCCGATTTCTGGGAAAATTTTAGGCTTTTAGGTGCACCTTATAGTCCGGAAAATACGGTAATTATATTGGGTATGAGGAGGAGCTTTGTTCTGCAGTGCATCCTGGATTAATAATTAGATCAGTGTCTATCAGAGTAATTAACCTGTCATCATACTGTTGGTACTTTTGGCTGGAACAAATTGCCCTCCTGTCCAATGAAACATACTCTTAATGATGTCAGATATACAATTAAGAATACATTTAAGTCAAAACAAGACTTTTTAAAAATTTATATTTACTTAAAATTCTTTATATTCCACTTAATCCTCCACTAGAGTCGTGGAGAGGGGGTTCCCCATGCCCATCCCGGGCGCTGGGCAGATACAGGACAGGGCACCAATGCATCACTGGTTACACACTCACTCACACAAACACTATATGGGGCAGTTTAGAGCAGCCAATTTACCTTGAATCCATTTTTTTGGACTGTGGGAGGAAACCAGACAACCAGGAGAAAACCCACGCAGACACGGGGAGAACATGCATAGAGGGGAGAACTCCACCCACATTGGGATTCGAACCTGGAACCCCCAGTACATAGCAGTGAACATGCTAACCTTGAGTAAAAATGTGAAACTTTTCTTTGTGGTGTGTGTGGATCCATATGCTATTCATCAATACTTCCATTATCTTCTGCTTTATCCTCTATTAGGGTCGTGGGGGGTTCCCCATGCCCATCCAGGGGAGAATGTTTCGGGCGCTGGGCAGATACACCCAAGACAGGACGCCAATCCATCACTGGGCACACACTCACTCACACAAACAAACACTATTTGGGGCAATTTGGAGAACTCAATTGACTTGATCCATGTTTTTGGACTGTGGGAGGAAACCGAAGAACCCGGAGGAAACCCATGCGGACACGGGGAGAACATGGAAATTCCACCCAGATGGGGATTCCAACCTAGATACCTAGTGCTGAGAGGAGAACCTGCTAACCACTAAGCCACTAAGTGTATTGTGTTCATATTTCACAGGTAGTATACGTTTGCAGAACATGCCATAATGGTTCATTCCGACCATGTTTAAAAGATAAAGGGTTAAATTAAAATTCACATTCTTTGTGCTGTAGCAACAGTAGGAACAAAAACATAGAACAGGGTGACAACAATGCATCAACTCTACAGGCAGTGTGAGCTTAATGGGTTTTCAGGCAAAGGTTGCTATGACTTCTAACTTCTTTGAAAAGGGAATGTCAGAGAGAAAAAAAGAGTGTTTTCTTTGCTTTTACTAGGTGAGAAGCCACACAAATGCCCTCTTTGTGCCTATGCCTCCATCGATAGGAGCTCACTGCGGAGACACTTACGGACACACACTCAGGAGAAGCCTTACTGCTGCCAGTACTGTCCCTACAGCTGGTACACACACTCACACACACACACACCCACACAAACTGCTAAAAATGTTTAATACCAATTAAGACATTTGTTTATACTTTATTCTTCAGTTTATTTTGTATTTTAATAATACTGTATACTTTTCCAAATGACAAATAAACATTTTTTAATTTAGCATCCAGAAGAAAAGTCTGGATCTCCATTCTCGTCGACATCACACCGGCGAATCATTCCCATGTTCTCTGTGCCAGTATACAACACCGGACCGGCAGCTCCTGCTGCGACACACACGCAAACACCACAGCACGGAGAACTCGCTTTTACTCGCACCAAGAACTGCACCTTCCACCAAAAGACCAAAAGCCTCCAAAGAACATTCTTCTAAATAAATTGTGACATTTTTTTTTATCACTGGCCTGTCTGTGCTGGTTATTTTAACAGCAATGAAGATGTCAGAATGCAGTAGCTGTTTTATTTAATATTAAAATATATTTTTTGTGGAAATTGTAGTTTTTGGTGGCTGAACTGAAAACCCAGACACATTTATATACAAGGATTCAAGGAGATTTTATTGTCATTTACATAACATGTGGTACATGAAATGTAAACGAAATTCCGTTTCACAGATCCAGTTTCACCTAAGTGGGAGAAGTATAAAAATAAATAAATAAATAAATAAATATCACATTGTATAATAAAAATGTAGATATAAAAATATAGCAATAAAAAAACAGCAAAATATAAAAATATATATATATTTAAAAATGTGTTTAATTACTTTATCCCAAATTAATTCTTCTTGTAAAGTATATAATTGAGAAGAAAATGGGCAATTTATCCATAGAAAACAAAATGAAATTATTACCACTAATTATTTATTCATATGGGGCGGAACAGTGGCTTAGTGGTTAACGTGTTCTCCTCTCAGCACTAGGGATTCCCGGTTTGAATCCCAATCTGGGTGGAGTTTTCATGTTTTCCCCGTGTCCGCGTGGGTTTCCTCCGGGTTCTCCGGTTTCCTCCCACAGTCCAAAAACATGGATCAAGCCAATTGAGTTCTCCAAATTGCCCCATATAGAGTGTGTGTGAGTGTGTGCCCAGCGATAGATCGGTGCCCTGTCCTGGGTGTATCTGCCCAGCGCCCGAAACGTTCTCCCATGGATGGGCATGGGGAACCCCCCCCCGCGACCCTAATAGAGGATAAAGCAGAAGATAAGAGATGGATGGAAGTTATTCATATGTTGTCATCGAGGATGAACAATTGTGCAAAGTTTCAGCTTAATCCAATAACGAGAAGTGGGTGAGATAGCATTTGCAATCTTTTTACCTGACATACAGACATACACACACTCACTCACACAGACACGACCACAAACACTCACTGCATGGGGCAATTTTGAAAATTCAATTGACCTTGATCCATGTTTTTGGACTGTGGGAGGAAACCCACGCGGACACGGGGAGAACAGGGAAACTCCACCCAGATTGGGATTCGAACCGGGAATCCCTAGTGCTGAGAGGCGAACGTGCTAACAGATGAAGCTAATATAGAGGTGGGAATAATAAAAAAAAAAAAAAAAAATATATATATATATATATATATATATATATATATATATATATATATATATATATATATATATAGCAGCCATGAGATATTCAAAAATATCTGTTGGAAATGCAGATATCTAAATAAACACTTATTGTGCTATTAGCCAAAGATGTAAACTCAGAGCTGGAACAGTGGTAAAACCACACAGTAAATCCAAGTGAAATGTGTCTGTGATGCATGTTACCCAGAGACGGGGAAAAAAAAAAGCTGGAATTCCTCTAAATCAGGATTTATATTCTACCAGTGTAGAGGTTTTTAAAAGCACGCTGAAGTTTTTTTTTTTATTAGAAATCTCCACAGTGTCTCACACAAACGCAGCTCCGTACAGTCTATTATTAAATTATCAAGAAGATACCTAGAATCGAAGCTGAGATTCTTAACTCTTTTTTTCTTGCAAAAAGTTGGTATAAATCAGACCTACAAGACCGGGTAAGTATGTGTTTTGTTTTTAGCTAATTCAATTTTAGTAATTTTTTTCTGCACTATGGAATAAATGATGTTAAACTGTCCAAAACTTAACAGCAATTATTTTTATTATGATGGATTAATAAGACTTATAATAAGTAAATCTAAAGATAAGTTGATGTTATTTCATTTTTGCAAAACAACAAATTTATGTCTTGACCAAAAAAAAAAAAAAAAAAAAAAATATATATATATATATATATATATGTATGTGTCGAAACAAAACCTATATCTTTGGGCAAATTACACATTTATTTAACTGTAATGAAATAAAAAAGACAAACTACCTGCAACAAACAAACATGTACATTCATTCATTCATTATCTCCCGCTTAGTCCTCTATTAGGGTCGCGGTGGGGTTCCCCATGCCCATCCAGGGGAGAACATCTCGGGCACTGGGCAGATAGACCCAGGACAGGGCGCCAATCCATCGCTGGGCACACACTCACTCACACACACACACACTCTATATGGGGCAATTTGGAAAACTCAATTGACTTGATCCATGTTTTTGGACTGTGGGAGGAAACCGGAGAACCCGGAGTAAACCCACACGGACACGGGGAGAACATGGAAACTCCACCCAGATGGGGATTCGAACCGGGAATCCCTAGTGCTGAGAGGCGAAGGTGCTAACCACTAAGCCACCGTGCCGCCCTCAAACATGAACATAATCTATAATTTTAAAACCCAATTTTAAATAAAAGAAAATGTAATTGTTGAATTGTAATTGTTTTAAATGGACATCATTATTTTAATGCAATTTTTCTTTTAACATGATTATAATGTGAGTGCTTAATGCTTTATTTCTTATTTAGAACAATGGAAAATAAAATCAGTAATTATACCATGACAGAAATCAGACTGGCAGAAGTGGAACAAATACTGGCCAATATACTTACCATGTGCAATAAGGTATAAAACTTCTATTCACACAAATGCTTTGTTTTTAAGTGTTCAAAATACTGTAAAAGTTAAATATTTTGCAGTACTCCCAGGCTGAGGCAGCATTTGAGGATTGCTCATATGAGCAGAGCACAAACGACTCAGTTCAGTCATTCAGTCCTGTTACAGTCACAGGTTCGACTTTATATGGCTGTTTCATGCTTTGCACAGCTTTTACTCAGTGTGTGGATTTACATATAACCGGTATATACTCTGCATTTTGCTTTTTAGATGTTTGGCGAGCCAATGGATTTTGCTTGGCCAATACTGAAACTATATTTTACGATGCAACTTTACTCAAGAAAAGTGCCTGAGTGTAAGTATAAACAGCAGTCACCTGTCATTGATAAACAATGTGTTTTTACAAATAAGGGCTGTAAAAGGATTAACAATTATAAGATATAAGAGAGGCGGCACGGTGGTTTAGTGGTTAGCACGTTCTCCTCTTAGCGCTAGGGATTCCTGGTTCGAATCCCAATCTGGGTGGAGTTTCCATGTTCTCATCGCGTGGATTTTCTCCGGGTTCTCCGGTTTCCTTCCACAGTCCAAAAACATGGATCAAGTCAATTGATCCATATAGAGTGTGTCTGTGTGAGTGAGCGTGTACCCAGCGATAGATTGGCACCCTGTCCTGGGTGTATCTGCCCAGCGCCCAAGATGTTCTCCCCTGAATGGGCATGGGGAACGCCACCGTGACCCTAATAGAGGATAAAGCGGAAGATAATGGATGGAAGTTATAAGAGGTTATAACAATTTTTGGTAAATTGGTTTACTTTGGCGCTGGGGATCCAGGTTCCATTCCCAATCTTGGTTGAGTTTCCATGTTCTCCCTGTGTATGGTTTCCTCCAGCTTCTCTGGTTTCCTTCCACAGTCAAAAAAACATAGATTCAGGGTGAATTGAATGCTTTGAATTGCCCCATATAGAGTGTGTTTGTGTGAGTGAGTGTGTCCAGTGATAGATTGGCGAACTGTCCTGGGTGTATCTGCCCAGCACCCAAAACGTTCTCCCCTGGAAGGGCATGGGAACCCCGCCCGTGACCCTAGTAGAGGATTAAGTGAAAGATAATGGATGAATAAGTTTAATTTGACAATAAATAAACAAGAACTATCAAAACTTTAAGTGACGGAAATTTATTCTAAAAATGCAGAATCCCTTTACCAAAAATAATAACCTCAGAAAAAAATTATGAATAAACAGAATACAATCCCCCCCCTAATCACTATATTTAACCTTTTTATTTTTATTTTTTTAAAGCTGGACAGAGTGACTGGGGATAATCCATGAAAACCCAGAGAAGCCCACACAGACATGGGGAGAACATGGAAACTTCACCAATATCAGGATTCGAACCTGGATCTTCAACACTGAGAGGAAGATTGACCACCCGGTCAATAATTAATGCATGTTTTGTAGTATTGTAGCATTAATGATGCATATAGTCCTTTCTGAAAAGGTACCCAACGTTAACCTGCTTCTAGTTTCATGAATAAATTGGAACTATTTCTTGTTAAAAATATATTGAAAATGTTTTTTGGGAAATAAAGTTAAAATTAACTTGCCATATTTCAATTTCTTTCAAATATTAAACTGGATGCAATCATCACTTACGTCACCAAGTACAGCCCAAAATGATGAAGTTAATGAAAGGTTCCAGTGCTCTGTTCCACATGTTTGCGCTTAACACAATTGATTCATCTCAGCACGACCACTCAAATGTTCCATTATGGTTCTGGGGCAGAGTACTGTTGTTTCTGCTTTCAGTCAGTGCTTTACACATTAAACTGACATTTCGTCGCTTAATGAACCTCACAAATCCATAGACTGCCATGACCCACTTGTTTATTGCTTGTTGGTTTCAGGACTTTTTTCATACATTAAAGTAGTGAAGCAGAGTTTGAATTATACAATAAGGTCTAAAATCAGTTTAGATTCAATCAGATATTGTACATGTTATGAACCAGATATTTCAAATTCTCCCCATCACTATGAGCTTTCATGTTCAGATTGTCAGACACAGAGAACACTGGATCAATGCCACCCAGTCTGTGTTGATCGATGTTAATATAAAAGCTGATGAAGAGTGTTAAGTTCAGGTTAAAAGAGAGAGGATACAAAGCTATTTCATGTTCTTTAATTAAACTAGTAAATTAACGTACCTTAAGACCATGAGCTTAGTCTCAGGTCCAAAAGAGCACCTTTGCCATCCTGATGACATCAACTGCACAGCTGGGTTCAAGCCACCGACAATCGCTCCCAACTACATGATGCTGCATCCACCATCCAATGAGTCAACACACATCAACCACCGCGAGCCGGTTCACTCGTTTCCCACAATGGATGTCCCACACCACGCGCACTACATCATCGGCTCAGTCATCCTTATGGTGGGAATCACTGGCGTGATTGGAAACGCACTTGTCATCTATGTGTTTTGCCGCTGCCGCTCATTACGCACCTCTGGGAACATGCTGGTAGTCAACCTGGCTGTGTCAGACTTCTTTATGTCTCTTACCCAATCGCCTGTCTTCTTTGTGGCCAGCATCCACAGGCGCTGGGTGTTTGGAGAACTTGCCTGTGAGCTGTACGCTTTTTGTGGTGGTCTCTTTGGAATCTGCTCCATGATGACTCTAACAGCCATAGCTGCTGATCGTTGCTTGGCCATAACACAACCTCTTGCTCTGCTCGGAAAGATCAGTCAAACCCGAACTGGTGGAGCTATGGCCTTGGCTTGGCTTTATGCTCTGAGTTGGAGTGTGCCACCTTTTTTCGGCTGGAGTGCATATGTTCCAGAAGGTCTCCAAACATCCTGCTCTTGGGACTATATGTCTTTTTCACCATCTGTACGTGCTTACACCATCCTTCTGTTCATATTTGTCTTCTTTGTCCCCTTGAGTATAATAGGGGGATGCTACATGACTATTTTCCAAGCTGTACGAAGGGCCAGGAAGGAGCTGAGAATGCTTGAATGTCAAGAGACCTATAAAGTTTTTGAGCGTATGCAGAGCGAATGGAAAATGGCCAAAGTGGCTCTACTGGTCATTTTGCTGTTCGTGATTTCCTGGTCACCATACTCTTTAGTTGTGCTCACCGCCACAGCTGGCTATGCACATGTCCTGACTCCTTACATGAACTCTGTCCCTGCAGTGATTGCCAAGGCCTCTGCCATCCACAACCCTATAATCTATGCCATTACACACCCAAAGTACAGAGTAGCCATTGCCCGTTATGTTCCTCTATTTCGCACAATCCTGTGTATTGGCAAAGACAACCGCTCAACTTCTATTTCATTTCGAAGCAGCTCTTCTAATCAGCCAGATCTGACCCGAAGGCATGCCTTGGGCATACGCATTGGCAACGCCGCTCAGGTCAACTGCCGCTGGGGGAGGTCTCGGCTGTCTTCCGCCTCTGATACAGAATCCTGCTGGACGGAGAGTGATGCAGACGGCTCCAGCGCTAACTCGCTGCCTTTTGTCAGACGAGTGTCTACAGAGATTTCTCCAGACACTGCTATTCCTCCGCAACTGGCCGGCATTGGTCAGAAAATGGGGCAGGCTGAAAGAGCCAGCAGCATGCCTCCGGAGCCTAATGTTGTAGAAGGCGTGCTTTCAGAAGGAAAAGCTTTTCTGCTTGCAGGTAACTGAATAATAATAATAATAATAATAATAATAATAATAATAATAATAATAATAATAATAATATGTGCCCAGCGATGGATTGGCGCCCTGTCCTGGGTCTGTCTGCCCAGCGCCCGAGACGTTCTCCCCTGGATCGGCATGGGGAACCCCACCGCGACCCTAATAGAGGATAAGCGGAAGATAATGAATGAATAATAATATGGCGGCACGGTGGCTTAGTGGTTAGCACGTTCGCCTCTCAGCGCTAGGGATTCCCAGTTCAAATCCCCATATGGGTGGAGTTTCCATGTTCTCCCCGTGCCTGCGTGGGTTTCCTCCGGGTTCTCCGGTTTCCTCCCACAGTCCAAAAACATGGATCAAGTTAATTGAATTCTCAAAAATTGCCCCGTTTAGAGTGTGTCTGTGTGAGTGAGTGTGTGCCCAGCGATGGATTGGCGCCCTGTCCTGGGTGTATCTGCCCAGCGCCCGAGACGTTCTCCCCTGGATGGGCATGGGGAACCCCACTGCGACCCTAATAGAGGATAAGCGGGAGATAATGAATGAATGAATGAATGAATAATAATAATAATAATAATAATAATAATAATAATAATAATAATAATAGCTGATTTAAAGTTTGCTTCATTAATGAACTCCATTTTAAATCCTTATTTATATGTTGCTTTGCTGAATTGCTTAGTCCTGTAAACTCTTATGTTATCTTATGTTTGCAATCACATGTTATAGACTTATAAGTGTTCTATAATTATTTTGTTTGACTAATCTCTGCATTTGCCTATTTTACAACATGTGTTGCTTATTGTCCTTATCTATATCTTTATAATATAATGCATTACATATGATTACACAAACTTTACTTTGATTGTTTACTGCTTTTGTTGTAATCTTGATTTTCTACTTTTAAGCTATAACACAATCATATTTTATTGTGTACAGGAGAACCAGTGTCTTATTCCCTAAATTAATATCTTACTCTGTGAATAGTACATTATGCTTGTCTCAATAAACAAAAGTATCTCCTTAAATGAATCTTCTAATTTTTTCTTATTCTTCTATTTTTTTCAAATAAAATCTTTACATTCATGAAATAACCATTTAATTGCAAATGCAAAAGCTACCTTTAAATACTTTTGTTTAGCATCAACCTAATTTTATGTCTATTCTTTACACTGTGCACTGTGCATGTTCTCCCCATGTCCGCATGGGTTCTCCGGTGTCCTCCCACAGTCCAAAAACATGGAATCAAGATAAATTGGCTGTTCTAAATTGCCCCTATATAGTGTGTGTGTGGCTGTCTGTGTGAGTGAGTGTGTGCCCAGCGATAGATAGTTTGCGGAGGGTTCCACATGCCCAACCAGGGGAGATCACACACATGGGGCAAATTAGTTAAATTTACCTTTAAATATCTGTTTTTTGGACTTTAAACTGGAAAAAACCCATGCAGAAAGGGGGAAAGCATGGAAACAACCCAGAATTGGATTCGAACCTAGATCCTTAGCGCTGATAAATATTATGGTTTTGCATATCCATCTCTCTCTCTCTCTGATATATATGCAGAATGAGCTATAACAAAAACATTATGTTTGTATTAAAAATATTACCATGTGTGTATATATTTTATATATGGCCGGCACGGTGGCTTAGGGGTTAACACGTTCGCCTCTCAGCGCTAGGGATTCCAGGTTCGAATCCCCATCTGGGTGGAGTTTCCATGTTCTCCCCGTGTCCGCGTGGGTTTCCTCCGGGTTCTCCGGTTTCCTCCCACAGTCCAAAAATATGGATCAAGTCAATTGAATTCTCAAAAATTGTCCCATATAGAGTGTGTTTGTGTAAGTGAGTGTGTGCCCAGCGATGGATTGGCACCCTGTCCTGGGTCTATCTGCCCAGCGCCCGAGACGTTCTCCCCTGGATGAATGAATAATGAATATATATATATATATATATATATATACAGTTGGTTGCAAAAGTATTCATACCCCTTGAACTTTGCCATATTTTGTCACATTACAACCACAAACATAAATATATTTCACTGGAATTTAATGTGAAAGACCAACACAAAGTGGTATACAATTGTGAAGTGGAATGAAAGTTATACATGAATCAACAATTTTTTTACAAATAAAAAACTGAAAAGTGCGATGTGCAAAATTATTCAGCCCCCCTGAGTCAATACTTTGTGGAACCACCTT
>JAFMOD010001107.1:134235-152758 GCA_019802435.1 Corydoras maculifer
ATAATAATAATAATAATAATAATAATAATAAAAATAAAAAGAAGGCGGCACGGTGGCTTAGTGGTTAGCACGTTCGCCTCTCAGCGCTAGGGATTCCCGGTTCAAATCCCCATCTGGGTGGAGTTTCCATGTTCTCCCCGTGTCTGCGTGGGTTTCCTCCGGGTTCTCCGGTTTTCTCCCACAGTCCAAAAACATGGATCAAGTTAATTGAATTCTCAAAATTGCCCTGCTTAGAGTGTGTCTGTGTGAGTGAGTGTGTGCCCAGCGATGGATTGGCGCCCTGTCCTGGGTCTATCTGCCCAGCGCCCGAGACGTTCTCCCCTGGATGGGCATGGGGAACCCCACCGCGACCCTAATAGAGGATAAGCGGGAGATAATGAATGAATGAATGAATAATAAAAAGACATTAAATGATAACAGGCTTCACACAGATATACCAGAATTAATGACATTCGAGGCACTTAACAGATTCATCTAGACGGACTACATTAGTGACCTCCATTACCATGTGACACAATGATTCCTAACGCCTATGTAGTGCACTCTGTTTATAACGCGGTATCAATTCGGAGCGGCCCGGATCCTTTCGGCGGAAGTGTTAGAGAACATCTGCACGGTTCGCTGTCAGCGAGGCAGACAGGTCGATCTTTTAACTGAGAGTCGCTTTCAACTCTTTATGGCGATCAGACGATAAAAAAACGTATCATCATGGGAGAAGATGGAATGCAATATAATATAGTTTTCCCGCAGCCTCAGGTTTCAGGTAAAGCACATTCCCGCATATTGTCTCAGCAATAGCTAACGAGCTAACAGAAAAAAAGCCCACGCCTCTTTTCTGGAGCTCATTCATTAATCTAATACTTTAAGAGTGTGGTAGCTCGGTGATTAGGGTGTGGGTCTACTGGGTCCACCCACATCTGTGGGTGCTTAACCAAGACCCTTGACCCTCATGGCTCCAGGGATGTTGTATCACCCCTGTGCTCTGACCCTAACCATCAAGTTCGAATCCTTGTAAGTCCATCCATTATCTTCTGCCTTATCCTCTATTAGGGTTGCGGTGGGGTTCCCCATGCCCATCCAGGTTGAGAACGTTTCGGGCGCTGGGCAGATACACCCAGGACAGGGCGCCAATCCATCACTGGGCACACATTCACTCACACAGACACACTTTATATGGGGCAATTTGGAGAACTCAATTGACTTGATCCATGTTTTTGGACTGTGGGAGGAAACTGGAGAACCCGGAGGAAACCCACTTGGGCACGGGGAGAACATGGAAACTCCACCCAGATTGCAGGTAGCAGTGAGTATGTCGACACCTGACCATAACATTTATGAGAAGTAAATAAATGAATATATATATTCATTCATTCATTCATTATCTTCTGCTTTATCCTCTGTTAGGGTCGCGGTGGGGTTCCCCATGCCCATCCAGGGGAGAACATCTCGGGCGCTGGGCAGATAGACCCAGGACAGAGCGCCAATCTATCGCTGGGCACACACTCACTCACACAGACACGCACGCATACACACTTTATATGGAGCAATTTGTAGAACTCAATTGACTTGTCCTATGTTTTTGGACTGTGGGAGGAAACCGGAGAACCCGGAGGGAACCCATGCGGACACGGGGAGAACATGAAAACTCCACCCAGATGGGGATTTGAACTGAGAATCCCTAGTAATGAGAGGGGAGCGTGCTAACCACTAAGCCACCGTGCTGCCCGAATATATATATATATATATATATATATATATATATATATATATACACTCACGGGCCACTTTATTAGGTACACCATTCTAGTAACGGGTTGGACCCCCTTTTGCCTTCCGAACTGCCTCAATTCTTCGTGGCATAGATTCAAAAAGGTGCTGGAAGCATTCCTCAGAGAGTTTGGTCCATATTGACATGATGGCATCACACAGTTGCTGCAGATTTGTCGGCTGCACATCCATGATGCGAATCCCCCGTTCCATCACATCCCAAAGATGCTCTATTGGATTGAGATCTGGTGACTGTGGAGGCCATTTGAGTACAGTGAACTCATTGTCATGTTCAAGAAACCAGTCTGAGATGATTCCAGCTTCATGACATGGCGCATTATCCTGCTGAAAGTAGCCATCAGATGTTGGGTACATTGTGGTCATAAAGGGATGGACATGGTAAGCAACAATACTCCGGTAGGCTGTGGCGTTGCAACGATGCTCAATTGGTACCAAGGGGCCCAAAGAGTGCCAAGAAAATATTCCCCACACCATGACACCACCACCACCAGCCTGAACCGTTGATACAAGGCAGTGGATACCGTGGATCCATGCTTTCATGTTGTTGACACCAAATTCTGACCCTACCATCCGAATGTCGCAGCAGAAATCGAGACTCATCAGACCAGGCAACGTTTTTCCAATCTTCTATTGTCCAATTTCGATGAGCTTGTGCAAATTGTAGCCTCAGTTTTCTGTTCTTAGCTGAAAGAAGTGGCACCCGGTGTGGTCTTCTGCTGCTGTAGCCCATCTGCCTCAAAGTTCGACGTACTGTGCGTTCAGAGATGCTCTTCTGCCTACCTTGGTTGTAACGGGTGGCTATTTGAGTCACTGTTGCCTTTCTATCAGCTCGAACCAGTCTGGCCATTCTCCTCTGACCTCTGGCATCAACAAGGCATTTCCGCCCACAGAACTGCCGCTCACTGGATGTTTTNTGGCTATTTGAGTCACTGTTGCCTTTCTATCAGCTCGAACAAGTCTGGCCATTCTCCTCTGACCTCTGGCATCAACAAGGCATTTCCGCCCACAGAACTGCCGCTCACTGGATGTTTTTTCTTTTTCGGACCATTCTCTGTAAACCCTAGAGATGGTTGTGCGTGAAAATCCCAGTAGATCAGCAGTTTCTGAAATACTCAGACCAGCTTTTCTGGCACCAACAACCATGCCATGTTCAAAGGCACTCAAATCACCTTTCTTCCCCATACTGATGCTCGGTTTGAACTGCAGGAGATTGTCTTGACCATGTCTACATGCCTAAATGCACTGAGTTGCCGCCATGTGATTGGCTGATTAGAAATTAAGTGTCAGCGAGCAGTTGGACAGGTGTACCTAATAAAGTGGCCGGTGAGTGTATATATATATATATATATATATATATATATATATATATATATATATATATATATATATATATATATATATTAGATAGGGCTAGGGATTCCTGGTTCGAATCTCAATCTGGGTGGAGTTTCCATGTTCTCCCCGTGTCCGCGCGGGTTTCCCATGTTCTCCTCTTTCCTCCCACAGTCCAAAAACTCGGATCAAGGTCAATTGAATTCTCCAAATTGCCCCATATAGAATGTGTTTGTGTGAGTGAGTGTGTGCCCAGTGATAGAATGGCGCCCTGTCCTGGGTCTATCTGCCCAGCGCCCGAAATGTTCTCCCCTGGATGGGCATGGGAAACACCCCCGCGACCCTAATGGGAGATTAAGCAGAAGATAATAAATATATATATATTTATATGCCATTTTATTAGGTTCACCTCCTCAGAGAACAGTACTTTAGTCAAAACATACATCAGGGGTCTGATCCATTTGTTCTCTCATCCACAAGCAGATAATGTAAAAGAGGAAAGTATAAAAAGATTTAAAAATTGCTCTTTTTTTTCTTCTTTCAGAGCAATACTGGCATGGGTCAAAGGAACCAGTTGTCATTCTCCTCGGCTGGGCTGGCTGTCGAGACAAACACCTCTCAAAGTACAGTTCAATATATAATGAACAAGTAAGCTTCAGCTTTTAAAGTTTATTTTCATAGAACTTAGACCTACTGTATGAATGTAAAACCATTCGAACTGAAGGATTATGGCCTACACATCATATCGGTTTGTATTTGATGATGATTGGCTATGCATGGCATTTTCAAAGCCGCATATGAGATGTCACAAGCACTAACGTGGTATTAGACTGCTTCTAAAAATGATGTGCAAAGACAAGATTTCTTCCGCTGTTCTCATTGCATCTGTTACAGATATAAAACGAAATTCTCACCTGAAAATTTCTCTTCATTAAGAGACATGAGATCAAAAATGTGAGTTAAAAAATGTACAAGAAAATGTCCTGGTCGAATAAGAACATTGTATAATCTACGGTTAGATTTTGGCTGAGGAGGAATTAAATAAAAACACATGGTAAACCTACACAATTCAAAAAATTTGATTAAAAAATAAGGATTATCTGGTTTGTTTTATCTCACTTAATGTTTAAGGTGAACTGGATCTGGGTTTATTCATTCATTCATTATCTCCCGCTTAGGTGGGGTTCCCCATGCCCATCCAGGGGAGAACGTCTTGGGCGCTGGGCAGATAGACCCAGGACACGGCTAATCCATCGCTGGGCACACACTCATTCACACACACACTCTATATGGGGCAATTTTAAGAATTCAATTGACTTGATCCATGTTTTTGGACTGTGGGAGGAAACCGGAGAACCCGGAGGAAACCCACGCAGACACATGGAAACTCCACCCAGATGGGGATTCGAACCGGGAATCCCTAGCGCTGAGAGGCGAACGTGCTAACCACTAAGCCACCGTGCCGCCGGATCTGGGTTTAAATGGGTTAAAAGGTCTCCTGAGAAACTTGGTATTATGCTACAGTACAGTGTCAGTTTCAGTTCTATGGCTTATATATATTTTTACAAAGCAGATTTTATTATTATAATTTATTAAACCTTTATGGAGAGATTACACGAGGTATGAGGTGATGAATAGCCATTACTTCTTTACAATGGTCTGTTATTCATTGTCTTTATGGTCCGCTACCTTGTTTTCAAGTATTAAAGTGTTTTATACAAAGTCTTTAACAAATACCTGTTGTAGAAAAAAAGAAAAAAAAAGAGGGGGGGGGGCTCAGCATCAAATAACAATCAGGTTTGATGATTTTACAGTATAGTTGGTTTTCTTTATAACTTCTGACTTGTAATGTTCTCATTTGTAAGTCGCTTTGGATAAAAGCGTCTGCTAAATGACTAAATGTAAATGTTTTATTTGTCATTCCAACAAAATAAAGTGGTGTACAGTATACAGTGGAAAAAACAAGTGTTCTCCAGGAACAGAGTGCTACATAAAGTGCAACATAAAGTGCATGTGTGCAAATAGCTTGTGCAAAATAAAAAAAAGAAGTACAATAAATTCAAGACAATATACAGAACAATTCAAGTAATGGGAGGAAACAGTGCAACAGACAATATACGGGTAGAGCTATTTTTTAAAAACTGGATTAATGGTTGTACAGTATTCTCAGAATCAATTCATATAAAAATTGCCTCATGATCGTGGATCATTGTCCTGCATGAACCATACATTTTACATTAATTTAAAATTTACTTTAATCAACATTATTTTTTTCTGGTGTACAACAAATCTGGTATAAATCAAAAGATTTTTGTGTCTAAATAGCATTAAAAAGCATAAACTATGTATTTAAATCAAGGTTTATTCCAGGTGCTTACTGGATTAGCTTTGATTTCATTGTACCGGCATGTTAGTCTGATCCGGGACTGTCCTGAAGACTATTCTAACAGGTGCCGGACTTTCTTAACAGGCTGCATGACTAAAGGAACTCAGTAACTCATATTTGGCCAACATTCTTAAGACCTTTAAAAATGAATAACTTTTATGACCACTCTTTTAATGGTTTTTATATCATTCTATTGTGCTTTTCTTTAACTATGTGGTTCATGTACTCTACTTTAAACTCTCACTGTGTCTTCAATCATGTTAAAGTAACATGATTTTAGGACCAAGGGATAAAAAGGTCTTTTATTTTGGTTGTGTATTACATTGTGTAGTACCGTGGGCACGGTAGCTGAGTGGTTAGGCAATTGGGCTATCAATCTGAAGGTTGGTGGTTCAATTCCCAAGTCCACTGAAGTTACCAGTGTGGATCCTTGAGCAAGGTCCTTAACCCTCATTGTGCCAGGGATGTTGTGATTAACCCTGTGCTCACCTTGTAAGTCACTTTGGATAAAAGCGTCTGCTAAATGACCTAATGTAATGTAATGTACATTCAATTTAAACGACGATCGCAGACCTAAAAATACATCCAGCTTAGGTCATTCTGCATGGTTCTCAATTTTTTTCTTCCAGTCGTATGTATGCAACATAACTGTTGTCTGCTGTAATTTTAGGGATGTGTAACCATTCGTTACACAGCTCCATTGAAGACAGTGTTCATCTCCGAATCGTTCGGCTACAAGGAGCTGAGAAACACGGCGCAGAAATTGCTCGATATTCTGTATGACTATGAGGTGGAGAACAGCCCCATTTTCTTCCATGTCTTCAGCAATGGTGGCTTTATGCTTTACCGGTACATGGTGGAGCTCTTGCAAAGCCATAAGCAGTTCAGCTCTTTGCATGTTGTGGGTTCTGTCATAGACAGCGCACCAGGCAGCCAGAACGTGCGAGGTGCCATTCGAGCTCTAAAAACCACACTGGGCTCAAAGGTCAGCGTGCTACTGCGCTGCTTCCTCTTAGCCCTGTTCGCAGTGACCGTGGTATTGCTCAGAGTTGTCCTGTATCCAATAACCAAGCACTTCCACAAGAACCACTACGATGCCATGATGGAGCACCCGGCACCTTGGCCACAGATGTATCTCTACTCCAGAGCAGATCATGTGATCAGGTACAGGGACATAGAGAAGATGGTTAGGGCTGTCCAGGAGAAGGGTCTGCATGTGGAAAGCTTTGATTTCATTGTGCCGGCGCATGTTAGCCTGTTCCGGGACTGCCCTGAAGACTATTCCAACAGGTGCCGGACTTTTTTGGCAGCCTGCATGACTAAATATAAGGATTCCCTAACAAAAAAAAGCCTGTGACCTTATTGTGTGATATACATATAGTCAGTCATATGAAGCTGCTGTAAGGTGTCATCTCCAATGTTTGTATAAATACTACTGATTCACATGTTGACCTCATTATTTCCTAATTTCTGGTGATGCCTGAAATGTGTATTAAATCTATAGTTCCAACTGCATATGAGTGTAAACATCAGATCAATTTGTCCTCAGGTTGGAAATGTAGATAAATAGAACCCAATTATTCAAAATGCACCATGACACTGTTGGAGTGGGTATGCAAAGCCTTTTCTCTTCCAAACTCGGTGTGTGATATGGCATCCAAAGAGTTAAAACTTTCTCTCAGCTGAGCTAACTATATTCATTTGCTTTGTGTCATTCTTCTAATCACATAATTTCTATTTGATTTGAATTCTTACATTAGATTATTTGGGTTGTCATCAACATCTGGTAAATTTCAATCCAATAGCCCCATCTTTAATATAATTGCTAAGAAATATGTTGATGTTTAATACTCATTTTGCCCGCTGTATGTGTTCTACTTAAAAAAAAAAATGTGTGAATCAAAGCGATGATGTTTAAGATCATATTTATACACCTGCTGCAAGGTTTTCTGCACCACTGTTATGTTGTCTTTGTCTAGTAGTATGTTGTCTTTGTCTAATGCTGTGATGAAATCTTAATTTCATTTTTTTCTTAAAAAAATCTTTTTAAATGTATGTCTTTGTTTAGATATTTTAATTATGTGCCTTCTTGAAATAATAAAAACCGTTCTGTTAGTTGATTGTTGTAATTTGTCTGAAAGAATTGAATTTGTGTATTCCCAAAATCACTTTACAGTTAATTACCAGTGCATTTGAGCATTAATATATTATCCATTCATCCATTATTTTCCGCTTTATCCTCTATTAGGGTCACGGGGGGGTTCCCCATTTCCATCTGGGTGAGAACGTTTCTGGCGCTGGGCAGATACACCCAGTACAGGGTGCCAATCTATCGCTGGGCACACACTCATTCACACAGACACACTCTATATGGGGCAATTTGGAGAATTCAAATGACTTTAATCCATATTTTTGGATTGTGGGAGGAAACCGGAGGACCCGGAGGAAATCCGTGTGGACACGGGAAGAACATGGAAACTCCACCCAGATTGGGATTCGAACCGGGAATCCCTAGTGCTGAGAGGCGAACGTGCTAACCACTAAGCCACTGTGCCACCTGCAATTAATATACTATTCTTTAAATAGTTTGGATTCAACTAGAAACCAGTAGCTGGTGCTCTTATCTGCCAATGTATTAATTCATTAATTTGATTCATTGAAATAACACAGGCGGCACGGTGGCTTAGTGGTTAGCACGTTCGCCTCTCAGCGCTAGGGATTCCCGGTTCGAATCCCCATCTGGGTGGAGTTTCCATGTTCTTCCCGTGTCCACACGGATTTCCTCCGGGTTCTCCGGTTTCCTCCCACAGTCCAAAAACATGGATCAAGTTAATTGAATTCTTAAAAATTGCCCCGTTTAGAGTGTGTGTGTGTGAGTGAGTGTGTGCCCAGTGATGGATTGGCGCCCTGTCCTGGGCCTATCTGCCCAGCGCCCGAGACGTTCTCCCCTGGATGGGCATGGGGAACCCCACCGCGACCCTAATAGAGGATAAGCGGGAGATAATGAATGAATGAATGAAATAACACATCTTTGTTACTGGTAAATAGATTCCACTTAATTTTGAACTAGGATTGTGGGTGGGGGGATAAAATTAAATGAATAAAAATGAAATCTACATTTTAAGTTGTTTGTTTTCCACTTAATAGTTTGAAAATCCCAACAAAAAATAAATTGACATTTTTATTTCTCGGTTCTCAAGGGGATATACATTTGGTATCCTTATGTATTAGCAAGTTATTCATACTATAAATGACTAGTTTTGCATTTTTTTTTTTTACTAACAATGCTCTGGATTCTTTCTGCCAAATATCATCCAGAGATCTGTACCAGATTTGACTGAAAAACATGTTGAAAAATAAAGACAGCCATTTTAATATTACTACAGGTTTTAAAGTTCATAGATTGTGTTTGCCTTTGACATTTCACCTCTGGGCAGGCCCCGTCAACGTTTACCAGCAATCTTCGGAACAGCAGGGATCAGATGTCTTCAAATGTCATTTTTGACATTTTGGAACCAGTGCTTGGCATTTGTCTCTTCACGGAGCTTGTCCTGCTACGTCACGTATCGTTTAAAGGCACCGGGAGAAGGTACAATAGAAAGCGAGGAGTGTATAGATGGACATGGACAGATGAACATCAGTTACTGGACTGCACGGTGGAAAGAATTGTTTTCGCGAGGGTAAACGAGTACTTCATGTTGTTTCATTGTTTGGATTTGAGTTCAGTCTGGATTACAAATCCAAATTTCCTACTAATCCCCAAGCGATGTTAGTACAATTTTAAGTATCATAAACAGATTTAGTGAAATGTTTAAACCTGCAAAATGATTCAGCTACAGAAAGCTACAGAACACAGTGAGACTACTGTGACATTCTCAATCGTTATCAGTAGAGGGCACTATTTCATCACTTTCACGAACACCCATGTTCCTGCTATGTAGCTGTAGGAAAATATCAAGTCTGCTTAATCCTATGTTAGGGACAGTGGTTCTTCAGAGAGGAACGTTTTAGACACTGGATAGATACACCCAGGACAGGGCGCCAATCCATGGCTGGGCTCACACAAACACAATATCCATCCATCCATCCATCCATCCATCCATTATCTTCCGCTTTATCCTCTATTAGGGTCGGGGGGGTTCCCCATGCCCATCAAGGGGAGAATGTATCGGGTGCTGGGCAGATATGGTGCCAATCTATCGCTGGGCACACACTCACTCACTCACACACTCACACAGACACACTCTATATGAGGCAATTTGGAGAACTCAATTGAATTGATCCGGGCGGCACGGTGGCTTAGTGGTTAGCACGTTCGCCTCTCAGCGCTAGGGATTCCCGGTTCAAATCCCCATCTGGGTGGAGTTTCCATGTTCTCCCCGTGTCCGTGTGGGTTTCCTCCGGGTTCTCCGGTTTCCTCCCACAGTCCAAAAACATGGATCAAGTTAATTGAGTTCTCCAAATTGCCCCATATAGAGTGTGCTTGAGTGAGTGAGTGTGTGCCCAGCAATGGATTGGCGCCCTGTCCTGGGTGTATCTGCCCAGCGCCCGAAACGTTCTCCCCTGGATGGGCATGGGGAACCCCCCCGCGACCCTAATATAGGATAAAGCGGAAGATAATTGGTGGATTCATGGGTGTGTTTTGTACATAGTTTTATGGACAGTAGTAGTCGTTCTTCTGCTTTGTGACCTGAAGGTTCCCGGTTTAATTCTTGGGCAAGACACCCCTGCTACCTGAGGAGATAATAAAGCGGAAGATAATGAATGAATAAATGAATGAATTAAATTAATCCATATTTTTGGACTGTAAAACCGGAGAACCCAGAGGAAACCCACCCGGACACGGGGAGAACATGGAAACTCCACCCAGTTTGGAATTCGAACTGGAAATCCCTAGCACTGAGAGGAGAACTGCTAACCACTAAGCCACTGTGCCGCCCAACACACACTATATAGGGGAAATTTAGAGCAGCCGATTTACCCTGAATACATTCATTTCGACTGTGGGAGGGAGCGGAAAACCCAAAGAAAACCCACGCGGGCACAGGGAGAACATGCAAACCACCAAGATGAGGATTCAAACTTGATGCCCAGCGCTGAGAGGCGAATGTGCTAAGCACAAAGTCACCGTGTCTCTATTTATTCATCATCTTCTGCCTAATACTCTACTGTACTAGGGTCTTGGAAGGAGATACACCCAAAATAGAGAGCCTATCTATTGCTGAGCATACTCACTCACTCACTCACTCACCCATACACACAGACTATGTAGGGGCAATTTAAAGCAGCCAATTTAACATGAATCCATGTTTTTCGACCGTGGGAGAAAATCTGATGTCTAAACAATTTCAGCCAGGCCTGCATAAGATTTAATGAAGTATATGGCAGTGTGTGAACTTAGCAATTTCGTCAAAGTGTAAAACTCAAGTGGTCATTAAAAATCCTCCAGGAAATGTTTGGCACAGCTCCTTGCCATTTCCCCTCTGTTAAGAAAGAATGATGGGATTACATTTATGACTAAAGTGAAAAGCTGGTCCTCTGGCCTTCACAGAACCTCCGTGCTAAACACTTTATTATTGGATCTCATTTATGCGATAGTGCAGTGTAATAGACAGCAGTCGACGATGGTAATGCTCGGTGCTGGTGGGGGTGGGGGGGGGGGTGGTTGGTAAAATTGCCCTCGAAGTTAATGAAGTCTTACAGTGTGATGTGGGGAAATTGTGGTGGAAAGGGGTCAACAGGCCTCTTCAGCCTCCTCGGCCGTGTAAAATGGCTCCTGTCAAGATCCAGGCATTAGTGAATGCTCACACAGCGAGCCGGTCATGAGAATGATAGCTTTTTAAAAAAGTGTCAACGCGTTTGCAAATTCCTGTACTTAAGCCTTCAGAAGTTTGTAGAGGGCTTTTATTTCTCCCCCAAAGGGCAACGTGCTTGATGCTTTTCATGTCAAATGCACCGTAACTGTTTTACATAGAGGGATGCGGGAACCGTCTTACAAATATACATTTTTTGGAGGTTCTGTTTGAGATTCTTTAACGGGGCAGTGGTAGGCTTGAGGTAAAGGAACCTGGTTGTGACCTGGTTTGATTCCCGGTCCGACCGAGTGCTCCCCGGGTGCCGTATACAAGGCTGCTTCCTTTGGCTGCAGTTGTTGGCCTTTGGTGGACGTCACTTTACTGAAAGGAATTTACACTTAGAACCTTAATGTAAAGATTTTTAGGTGATTTTTAGGTTACTTTCAACTGTGCGCAACGCAACTTAATTTAGGGCAAAGACGAGGAACAAGCATATATTAATTTGCTTACCTATTCATGGGTGTGGGCGGCACGGTGGCTTAGTGGTTAGCATGTTCGCCTCTCAGCGCTAGGGATTCTCAGTTCAAATCCCCATCTGGGTGGAGTTTCCATGTCCTCCCCGTGTCCACGTGGGTTTCCTCCGGGTTCTCCGGTTTACTCCCACAGTCCAAAAACATGGACCAAGTCAATTGAGTTCTCCAAATTGCCCCATATAGAGTGTGTATGTGTGAGTGAGTGTGTGCCCAGCGATAGATTGGCGTCCTGTCCTGGGTGTATCTGCCCAGCGCCCGAAACGTACTCCCCTGGATGGGCATGGGGAACCCCCCCGCGACCCTAATATTGGATAAAGCGGAAGATAATTGGTGGATTCATGGGTGTGTTTTGTACATAGTTTTATGGACAGTAGTAGTCGTTCTTCTGGTTAAAGAACCAGCTTTGTGACCTGAAGGTTCCCGGTTTAATTCTTGGGCAAGACACCTCTGCTACCTTGTGGCTAGCGATAGATTGGCACTCTGTCCTGGGTGTCTCTGCCCAGCGCCCGTAACATTCTCCTCTGGATGGGGAACCCCCCCATGACCCTAGATGAAGATAATAGAAGGATGGATAATGCTGCTACCCACTTAAATATTTTTTATTTTATAACACTTTCAGTCACAACAAACAAAACAAAATATAAAACCTTCTTGTTTAAATGCCGAGAAACCGAATTAAAAAACGCATGTCTAAATATCTCACTGTAGCCAAAAATCTCTTTTAAAACAAAGATTCTTATATATTATTAATTTATATATATATCATTCATTTACTATCTCCCGCTTTATTCTCTATTAAGGTCGCGTTGGGGTTCCCCATGCCCATCCAGGGGAAAAAGTCTTGGGCGCTGGGCAGATAGACCCAGGACAGGGCGCCAATCCATCGCTGGGCACACACTCACTTACACAGACACACTCTATATGGGGCAATTTTGAGAATTCAATTGACTTGATCCATGTTTTTGGACTGTGGGAGGAAACTGGAGAACCCAGAGGAAACCCACGCGGACACGGGGAAAACACGGAAACTCCACCCAGATAGGGATTTGAACCGGGAATCCCTAGCGCTGAGAGGCGACCGTGCTAACCACTAAGCCACTGTGCCGCCCATATATATATATATATATATATATATATATATATATATAGACACAACTGATGAAAATACAGAAACACAGACAACAAAATCTATTATCTATTCTATATCTACAAAATAGCCAAATAAATAGAAAAAGTGAAAAATGGCTTAAGAAAAGTTAAATTAAAAACATATTTAATTTGCACTCTGACAATACACATTAATATTTCCATTTTCATTTAAAAAAAAAAAGGGATAACTAAATCGCTGTACACACAATTTAGGATCTATAGTGAGTGTAGTTTGTTTGCTGGATCAATAGATGGCACTGCCTTCAAGCCTTGGTGCGCATTTCCAACAAAAGAACCATTTCTGATTCACTAACCAAAGCCAAATTTACATTATCCTAAAATAGACTTACTCAGGAAACTCAAAAGTGAAATCTTTATTGGATTTCACTAATTGGATACTAAAAAATGGCATAGCGTTGATGGAAACATGTATGTGAATTATAAACTAAATTCTATATCAAATGAAATTGACGCATCCTTTTGTTTTTATAAATGTACATAACAAATGTAGTTTCTGCAAATGTTCAGGTGTCTTTCAATGAGGGAATTTGTGTTGTATTGATTTTATAAGTAAAGTACACACATTTTTTTATGTAGTTAATGTTATTGAACCAATTTTAACGTATATGTATATAACCTGTATGTATATAATTCACAGGTGGGAAAAAGTCATTTTTATTAAAATTCTTTTAAGATATCTTAATTTGACTTTAAATGTACCAAAATGTATCATTTTAACAGGGTGCCTACATTTTTTGCATAGGACCCTATATGCCGACATGTACTTAATGGCTGGTGTAATTTCACATATCTGATGCACTGGTCTTTTTATCAGCCTCACCTTAAGGACACTTTGCTGGTATAATGCAATTGTGCATATACTTGGAAAACACAAATACTATCCTGTCACGCCCCTCCCTACCAAACAGATGCACATGTTTCATATATATATATATATATATATAAAGTACCTATAACGCAGCCAGTTACGGTGCCGTAAGGTCATGAGTATGAATAAATATCACAGCTCTAAAGCCAAGGTGTCCTTCGCAGACAGGTGATGTGAGCTGTTAGATATATTTTTGTACATGATATGCTTCAACTTAAATTCATCACCGCTATCTATCCTCTTTGTTTAATGTCAAATCATACATACAGTCTGTAACGCCTGTCACGGAATAAAAGAAGTGTTGCAGAGATGCCACATGCAGGGATGGTCCTATACATTTCTGGCCAGGTCCTTAAAGCATTCCTGATATGATATTAATATCTGTTATTGGAGGGAAATGTGCAAATATGCAAAACCAAGGTATCTTAGATCTTTAGTTTAAAAGTATTTCTGATAGAGGTTGATATATGATTATGTGACTAATAATAGTAATAATAATACAATATTACTACCACTACTACTAATAATAATAATAGTATTTTGGCGGCACAGTGGCTTAGTGGTTAGCATTTTCGCCCCTCACCGCTGGGGATTCCTGGTTCTTGGTCCCAATCTGGATGGTTTCCATGTTCTCCCCGTGTCCACGTTGGTTTCTACTGGGTTTTCTGGTTTCTTTCCACAGTCCAAACACATGGATCAAGGTTAATTGAATTCTCCAAATTGCCCCATATAGAGTGTGTTTGTGTGTAAGTGTGTGTGCCCAGCGATAGATGGCGTCCTGTCCTGTCCTGGGTGTATCTGCCAGCCCCCAAAGTGTTCTCCCCTGGATGGGCATGGGGAACCTCCAGCGACCTCAGTTGAGGATTAAGCTGAAGATAATAGATGGATGGATAATAATAATAATTTATATTGCATTATTGATAATAATATAATATTGATATTAATATTGACATTTGCCATCAACAAATCCTTTTTAATTTCTGTGTGGAATTCAAATTTTTCTCTCCGTGCTTGTGTAGTTTCATCAGGTTTTTGTAATTGCTCTACACTTAAACACACACCAGCATGATGTTTTTGTATCCTTTCCAAACTGTGACCAGATTAGATTGAACTATGAATTAATCTCCTGCTATTTATTTTTAGTGATTGTCAGTACCTGTCATATACCCACACAGACAGGCATGAGGAGTACATGCTTACATTATCTGCCTTCTGTGAATCATACCCAGGACTTTTTTTTTTTTGCTGTGAGGCAAGCGTGCTATCATCTGTGCCACATCATGACATTACATCATCCTTTTTTTGGGGAACTTTTCAGACAAATCTAATTTTATCTCATCTCATTATCTTTGCTTAATCCTATAGGGACTAGATTCGCTGGGAAGGTTCCCCCACATACATACAGGAGAGAACTTTTGGGCACACACTCAATTGCAAAGACACACAAAATATAGGGAAAATTAAGATAAGGGCAATTTAGAGAAGTCAATTTACCTTGAATTCCATTTTGGACTGTGGGAGGAAACTGGAGAACCTGGAGGAAACCCACATGGGAACAGGGGAAACATGGAAACTGCACAGCGATGAGGTGAACGTGTTAACCACTAAGCCACTGTGCCACCTGAATCTAATGTCCAAATGTTTCATTTTTTTAAAAAATGCAATAAAAATTAAACTGGGGTTTTCAAATATTTAAAAATTCCAATGATTTAACTGCCCAACTTCCAAAATATGTGGAATTTAACTGATATAACATATTTACGTAAATTTCAAAGGATTCTCTTAGTTTAATGTCAAATCATACATATAATCTGTAAAGCCTGTCATGGAAGTGTCATTGTGAGGCCACATACAGGGATGGTCCCATACATTTCTGGCAGGGTCCTCAAAGCATACCTGATATGGTATTAATATCTGTTATCCAGAGGGAACTGCGGGAAATTTAACTGACCAATTTCCAATAAATGTAGAATTTAACTGATATAACATATTTAACATATTCCAAATTGATTCTTGGTTATTCTCAAAGCAAATCTATATATTTTCCCCCTGACAATGAATAGTACAATGTATAAGTATCTATAAAATACCATATATATTCCGTATATGTCTGTGCTTAAATTGTACCCTTACACACATGTGAGTGACCAATGCTCTGGGCACTGATACATACTATGACAGATGCAGGATTTTGCAGATTTGGTTGATAATGGGGATGCGTAGTGGTTTCTGTCAAGAAATTTTTTAAAAAAATCCTTACCTTATAATATGGAATGTTTAAAACATTAAAATAATATATAAGCGATGGACACTTTGCTCACTATTTGCACAGTTTGCGCAGCCACAACAGTTCGTTTGTTGCATGTAAAAGAGATGCATTTGTTTATATTCACAAAACACAATTAAATTAGTAACACTTTATAATTAGTTTCTTCATACTATTTATGTTGTTTTAGTGTTAAAAATTATTTTCTATTTGATTCATTTAATACTTTACATTTTTTTATATTAAATATAAAAAACAATTTAATTAAATAATAATAATAATAATAGTAATAATAATAATACATTTTATTTTTAGGCACTGTTCTCGACACTCAAGGTCACCTTACATCACAAATAAAACACAATAAAATACAAAACCACAATATAATAGAGTATAAATATATTAAGACAATTTGATTTAAAATAGATGGTATATTTACTTGGTATGTACTTTAAATAAATATCGTTCTATTAAAGAGGTTACATATATAGTTTTAAATTTCCCAAATACATTAAGGTCACAAAAGAACATTTCACTGAAAGTTTTTTTGTTTAAGGGTCAAACAGCTTGCAGTCCTGCTCGCATCTTCCTCTTGTAGTTTCTCTCTGGTGCTGGTGACGTATTTTGCTTTCTGGCCCTTCATGTATGGTGTCAGGAAACAGATGCTAGATATTGGTGCTTGTTTGTCCTTTCGCACAAGCCAATATTTGCTTACAGTAAGCCAGCTGGGGGCCGTTGTGCTCCAATCATTCCTTTTCCTCTGCACCTGTTTTTCAACAAAGCTGCGATGTAATGGAGCTTCAAGAGACTTCTATTTCCTCTAATGAGCAAAGCATCCCGCCGAAGCAGCCCAAGGCCGACAGACCCCCTTCGAATCTGGAATGAAAGAGGGCGCGAGAGACAGGGTCACCTCTGTCATCTATGCTTTGACAAACTTCAAGCGCGCTGCCAATTGAAGAATCGAACACTCTGGATAAGAGAGGTTTTTTTATTTTTTTTCCCCCAGTCTAACTAAGCAATCACCCCCTGCCCTTGCCATCTATACCCCCCTCCACTTCCAAGCCGGAGAGGATATGAGAGAGTGAGAAAGGAGAGGAGAGAGGCCCTCTGCATGAGCTGTGTCTCTCGGAGTGTGGGGCAGACAAGGCCTTGTTCAAAGTGACTGCGCTTCACAGAGCGACTTCAAGCAAGCACCTCAGGCTCCTCACAAGCATCCAACCTGGCAAGCGCCGGGGCCCCTGCTAAAGCTCTGTCAAATTAGACTTACAAAACAAACCGAGTGTGCGCTCCCTCTCTCTCTTTCTCTCTCTCTCTCACACACACACATACATACAGACACAACACACACACAGCCCTGCTGATACCCAGTCTGTGCATTTGAGCATGTGTACATGCAAGATGCGAGACAAAGTGATGTATGTGCTGTGCAAGAGTGAAAGCATGCATGCTACCTGCACGCGTGTGTGTGTGTGTGTGTGGGGGGGGGGGGATAGTATGACAGTTCAGGAGCACACAAATATGTAGTTTGGCAGGTTTGCTGTATGTGAGCGGGTGTGTGCGTGTGCGTGTGTAACTGTGTATATGTGTTTAATTTGACAGTGGGGGCGAGGCACATATAGGGTGCAGGGGGCGAATGCATGTCTAATGAAGGGAAAAGACAGAAGGGAAAAGAATCTTGTATGACAGGCCTCCAGAGAGAGAGAGAGACTCACAAAAGAGATGCAGACGAAAGCAGCGGGGCTTTTGATTCGGCTGTGTGCCCTGACATTCCCGCTTCCCTCATTCTTCTGTAAGAAGTAAATCCCTTTGTTTTCAGTGCAGTAGAAAGCAGGGCAATTGTTCCACTGAGAAATCAACACTCGGAGTATTACTCTTACTGAAACTGGATTTGAGTTGCACTTTGATAAACTATGTTGCTCGAGGCATTTTTAATATGCCGACTTTCCACTGCTGTGTATCTGATTATCATATGTATCTTACACGCTGACATGAAATTAGTCTGTCGCTCCCAGGCTCTGATGGTCACACACAGTGATAGACTGACAGTCGGTTTTCGCTTCGTTCTCTCCCAGATCCCTGTGGTTCCGGAAGTTATGCCGATAAAGTCTGATTTAAAGAACAAAATATGTTCTATTTTTTTACCCAAATATGGTGAAATAAGCAAAGTACAACAATTTTCTTCTACGGCATAATGCAGCCTATTAATAGTTAGCATTTGCAATTTGTAATGAGGGGTGGGATTAGATGAACACTGGAGACCGGATTACTCACCAACAGGACTGGATTTTATTCACCCATCCATCCATTATCTTCCGCTTTATCTTATATTAGGGTGGTAGGGGGGTTCCCCATGCCCATCTAGGGGAGAACGTTTCAAGCGCTGGG
>JAFMOD010001107.1:153036-168036 GCA_019802435.1 Corydoras maculifer
GCCTTAAGGAAGTTAAAAACGCAGATGATGAATAAATGAATGATTGAATATTATTTCTCACCTGTGGTTTCCTGTCTAATGCAATGTTCCAACTATTGGTTGAGCAAAATGAAACACAGAGTTGGATGTGTGTATATCGATATGAGTAAAACATCTGAATCATATCTGAATTAGGGACTAGAACCAACAACAACAACAAAATCTGCTTTTTCTGGCTAATTTCTTTAAAATGTACACTTCTTTGAATAGTAATGTAAATAAAATGGAAAATGCAATCTAATTAATGATTCACCTTTAAGAATATAAAGCACTCTTCCAAGCCTGCTGTAAATAACAGGAACTCAAGCTACTCTACAGTTGTAGATTTGACATTATAATAATATTCTTTGTGTCCTTAAGAGGATAGGAGTGTGTTTAACTTTGGTCCCATTAGTAAAACTCATATGATTTATGTAGTTGCTGCTAGACTAATATCTTTAGAATTTTGCCCAGGAAGCCGATTCATCTTTAAGACTGATGAGCGGAGGTTGCTCTCTATGCAAAACGCATTAGGCCCAAATGAGGAGTCTATTACTCAAATCTGGCTGATAATTCGTTAGTCAGAGCTCACTAACTAAGCAGATTTCGATATGTCGTGGAGACGATGATGACGAGTCCCACCTCTCTTGAGTGTTGTGCTGTCAAGACTTCCGAAAAGCCGGCTTTCCAAGCATCATTTCCTCAAGATATACATCTCTTATCTGCATATCGGCGTGCTTCCTCGACACACACACATACGAGCGACATAGGAAATGCACTGGGGACTCATAAAAGAGCTGTTTGTGTGAGTGCAGCCTATTCATCATAGCTTAATTAACACATAAGGCTTTTATCTTTCCCACTAAACAAGCTGTTGGGGGCTTTCCATACCGCAACAGGGACTAAATATGGACTGACACGGGAAGAAATAAGTAGTGACTTTTATAACACGGGGAAAACGGAACATTGTTCAAAGACACAAAACCCACTGCCACTACATAATGTGCTGATTAGAGACATTTATATTTAAGCTAATCAAATAATAGAGCACGCATAACATAATATACCTCACTGCAAGTCCATTAATATTTAATATTTAAAAAAAAGAAATCTCACAAGTGTAAAAGCTGGAAATAAGAGCAGTTAGTACATTCGCCTCTCAGCACTGGGGATCTAGGTTCAAATCCCAATCTGGGTGGAGTTTCCATGTTCTCCACGTGTCCGTGTGGGTTTTCTCCGGGTTCTCTGGTTTCCTCCCACAGCCCAAAAACATGGATTCAAGGTAAATTGGTTGTTCTAAACTGCCCCATATAGAGTGTGTTTGTGTAAATGAGTGAGTGAGTGAGTGTGTGCCCAGTAATGGATTGGTGCCCTGTCCTGAATGTATCTGTCCAGTGGAGGGTTTTTGTGTACACATGGGTTTCCTACAGGTTCCCTGGTTTCCCCTTACAGACCAAAAACATGGATTCAAGATAAATTTAATGATCAAAATTGCCCCTATATAGTGTTTGTGTGTGTGTGTGCATGTGTGTGTGTGTGTGTGTGTGTGTGTGTGTGTTTGTGTGTGTGTGTGTTCCCAGAGATAGATTGGCACATTGTCCTTTGTGTATCCGCCCAGTGCCCGAAACGTTCTCCCCTGGATGGGCAGGGACCCTAATAGAGAATAAAGAGGGGGACCCTAATAGAGAATAAAGTGGAAGATAATGGATAAATGAATGAAGGAATTAATGAAAGTTTCTTTGATGATGGGCAGTTGTAGGCTTGTGGTTAAGGAACCAGCCTTGCGACCTGAAGGTCCTCAGTTTTATTCCCGGTTCCACGAAGTACTACAGCGGAAGTGTCCTTCGACAGGACACCGTATACAGGGCTGCCAACTGCTGGTATATATATATATATATATATATATATATATATATATATATATATATATATATATATATATATATATATATATATATATATATATATATATATATATATATATATATATATATATATATATATAGCGGCGCGGTGGCTTAGTGGTTAGCACATTCGCCTCTCAGCGCTGGGGATTCCCGGTTCGAATCCCCATCTGGGTGGAGTTTCCATGTTCTCCCCGTGTCTGCGTGTGTTTCCTCCGGGTTCTCCGGTTTCCTCCCACAGTCCAAAAACATGGATCAAGTTAATTGAATTCTCCAAATTGCCCAATTTAGAGTGTGTATGTGTGAGTGAGTGTGTGCCCAGCGATGGATTGGCGCCCTGTCCTGGGTCTATCTGCCCAGCGCCCGAGACGTTCTCCCCTGGATGGGCATGGGGAACCCCACCGCGACCCTAATAGAGGATAAGCGGGAGATAATGAATGAATGAATGAATATATATATATATATATATATATATATATATATATATATATGTGTGTGTGTGTGTGTGTGTGTATGTGTGTGTGTGTGTGCGTATGTGTGTGTGTGTGTGTGTTTCACATTAGGCACAGTAGGTAAACTAGATCAAGGATTTTTTTTTATTGTCACATCACCTAGTACTGGATTGCAATATGAGGAAAAACATACAATAAATTTAAAATATAAAAATTAAAATATAAAATTTAAGAAAGGTTGGAAGAGGGTGTATGTAAGAGTGTATGTTTGTGCTGTGCAGTCAAGTGCAAGGTGCGGTGTATATGTAAGGTGGAAAGTGTCTGAGTATGGGCAGTTCACAGTTCTACTGGCCATTCCTTAGTCTGGTTGCCTGTGGGAAGAAGCTGTTCCTAAACTGCTGGTTCTGGTCACTTTATTTTTATATAAGCAAATATAATAAATATATATATATATATATATATATATATATATATATATATATATATATATATATATATATATATATGCCCAGCGATGGATTGGCGCCCTGTCCTGGGTCTGTCTGCCCAGCGCCCGAGACGTTCTCCCCTGGATGGGCATGGGGAACCCCACCGCGACCCTAATAGAGGATAAGCGGCAGATAATGAATGAATGAATGAATGAATATATATATATATATATATATATATATATATATATATATAAATATAAAAACAAGTCTCAGAGACCGAGGTCAGCATTAGTTTCTATATACTTTATTAAGTCTGCTAAGACAAATGTTATTTCACATCCTTAATTCATTGAAACATTTTCTTTATTTCTGCACAAATTTGACCTTAAACTTCATCCCATTTTCAAACTGATCGCAAAAGTTAATACCAAATTCATACAAATGAGACAATTTTAGCCATTTTAGCCATATTTTCTAAGGAAATCATCCAATAGGGTGGCACGGTAGCTTCTCAGTGCTGGGGATTAAGGTTCGAATCCCGATCTGGGTGGAGTTGCCATGTTCTCCACGTTTCTGTGTGGGTTTCCTCTGGATTCTCCGGTTTCTTTGGGTTGTCTGGCTTTCTCGCCCAGTCCAAAAACATGGATTCAATATAAACTGAATGCTCTAAATTGCCCTAATGAAGTGTGTTTGTGTGAGTAAATGTGCAGTGATGGATTGGCGACCAGTCCTGGGTGTATCTGCCCAACGCCTTGGATGGGCATGGGGAACCCCCTTGACCCTATTAGAGGATTAAGCGAAGCATAATGAATGAATGAATGAATGAATGAATAAATGAATAATTCAACATCACATATTTGCAAAAATAATCATTTGTTAACCCACCGGCTTTCTCTCAAGGTCACAGATGTGAATAACTGCAAATAGGAAATGTGAAGTTCAGGCTTTGAATGAATCCGGACTTTATGGGGTAATGAGCAACTTCTTGGCAAGATATGCTGACTCATTAAGAAGCAGAAAGAGCACACTTCATCTTTGGAAAGCAGATGACATGTGGTCAGATCAATTTGGCACCGATCCTGCGAGAGCAGATTTCTGTCAGGTTGGTCATTTCAATAACTTACCACTAATCTTTTTCGTTTAATTGCTCAATGTTTCATTACATTTATAGCTGTTTGCTGAATTGATAGGAACGGAAGACACTTAAGCGCTGTTTTGCCTGATATCACTTCAAATGTTTAAGTTGAAATAAATTGATTAGAAGAGGACTCTTTTATGTTCTGCTTGAATTTACAGTTATGTTATGAGTGTCTGAGGTAACGCTGCCTCTTCTATATATACAGGACCAGTCAAAAATTTGGAAATTTTTTTTTCCTCCACTTACCATATAGATGGACTTTGTAGTTATAATTACAGGCTGTAGTGCATTTATTCATTTTTTGTTAGTCCCCTGTTGGTTCTCTGTTCTCTATTGGTCAGCATCTTCACAGAACAGGTATCATTTGGGTGGTAGATTGTTTATTGTCAGTACTGCAGTGATACTGATGCGGTGAGAGGGTTTTAGTTTAGCAGTGCTGCTGTAGTTTCATTTAAACACCTCAGTGACACTGCTGGGATAGGAATAATGCACCAACCAAATAATACCTGCTCTGTGGTGCTACTATTGGAGTCCTGACCATTAGAGATCAGAGTAAAGGGGACGTACACAATATGTTCTGTAGTCCACAAACAGATGGAACACAGTCTGGAATTGTAGAACTATAAAGTCAAGCTTTACAGTAAGTGATATAATAGGTTGCCCACTGCTCCAGGCATGTGTGCTCACTTCATTTAATGTGTGTGTGTGTGTGTGTGTGTGTGTGTGTGTGTGTGTGTGTGTGTGTGTGTGTGTTTCACTGCATGGATGTGTTAAATGTGGAGGAAAAATTCCTCTGTGTGTAAGTACAGTAGGCAAAATAGATCACTCCCTCACTTTACTGAAGGCATAACTGAACAAATGACTGGCAAACATCTGGCAAATTGAATTTGTTGGTTCATGACGTTAGAGACATTCTTGACCATATATTCATTCATTCATTCATTATCTCCCGCTTTATCCTCTATTAGGGTCGCGGTGGGGTTCCATGCCCATCCAGGGAAAAACGTCTTGGGCACTGGGCAGATACACCCAGGACAGGGCGCCAATCCATCGCTGGGCACACACTCACTCACTCAAGCACACTCTATATTGGGCAATTTGGAGAACTCAATTGACTTGATCCATGTTTTTGGACTGTGGGAGGAAACCGGGGAACCCGGAGGAAACCCACGGGGACACGGAGAGAACATGGAAACTCCACCCAGATAGGGATTCGAACCGGGAAACCACCGTGCCACCTTGACCATATAATGCATTTAAATTTAAGATAAATAATTGCCCATGAACGCAAATATGTTTGTTTAGGCCTGTCCTGCAACAGTCTTTTGCTTCCTTTTGTCTGATAGTGGTGAAATGGTCTTTGGTATCCCCCAGGACCCTGATCAATCGAAATGTTTGAAGGAATAGGATGAGTTGCTTAATCCAGTAAATAAGTATTGACAATTAAACACTTTTAAAATCCATCCATCCATCCATTATCTTATGCTTTATCCTCTATTAGGGTCATGGGGGGTTCCCCATTCCCATCCAGGGGAGAACATTTTGGGTGCTGGGCAGATACACCCAGGACAGGGCGCCAATCTATCGCTGGGCACACACTCACTCACACAGGCACACTCTATATAGGGCAATTTGGAGCATTCAATTGACCTTGATCCATGTTTTTGGACTGTGGGAGGAAACTCCACCTATATTGGGATTCGAACCGGGAATCCCTAGCGCTGAGAGGCGAACGTGCTAACCACTAAGCCACTGTGCCACCCCAGTTTTAAAATGTGCAACAAAAAAGTACCCATTTAAAAAAATCTATCCATCCATTATCTTCCGCTTTATCCTATATTAGGGTCGGGGGGGGGGGGGGTGGTGGTTCCCCATGCCCATGCCCATGCCCATCCAGGGAAGAACATCCCGGGTACTGGGCAGATACACCCAGGACAGGGCGCCAATCTATCGCTGGGCACACATTCAGTCACACAGACCTGCACAAATACACACTGTATATGGGACGATTTGAAGAACTCAATTGACCTTGATCCATGTTTTTGGACTGTGGGAGGAAACCGGAGAACCCGGAGGAAACCCACGCGGACACGGAGAACATGGAAACTCCACCCAGATGGGGAATCCCTTGCGCTGAGAGGCGAACATGCAAACCACTAAGCCACCATTCCGCTTCATTTTAAAAATAACATTTCTAATTTTAATATAACCCATTTCTATTACCCAGTTGAATACATTTACTTATTGGTCATCTTTTGGCGCTATATTTTAATAATAATAAAAAGTGTATTTTGGGTTTTAGCAGTGATGTTTAAAAGTAGACTGCCATTAAAAGAGAAAACATACTGTAATTGTAAAATTATTTATTGTATGCACTATAACTGGGATTGCCATTGGGAGGTGAATGCATGGTAAAGTGCAGTTCACTTCACCCTTCTACCCGCCTCACATAAATTGCCACCTTCTGCAGCTAAAAGTCGAGTGAGCATACAGCAAAATCACCTCTGCTGACAAAAGTTAATTTGCACTAATGATGCTTTATTCCCATTACATTAAATCATCTCTTTCTGCTATGCTGCGCTGTTCGGCTGTGCCAGAGGAATCTCATTCCTTCTGCAATGTCATTTGAACTGTAGAAGCCGGTACTTCTGCCCCTAATTTGCATTGTATTTACCTGACCTCTGGTTAAGGAACTTAGTGTCCATTAAACAATATGGTGGCGGATTTAAATACCTGGGTGGCTTAGTGGTTAGCATGTTCGCCTCCAGGTTCGAATCCCAATCTGGGTGTTCTCCCCTTGTCCACGTGGGTTTCCTCCGGGTTCTCCGGTTTTCTCCAACATTCCAAAAACAAGGATCAAGATCAATTAAGTTCTCCAAATTGCCCCAAATAGAGTGTGTCTGTGTGAGTGAGTGTGTACCCAGCGATAGATTGGTGCCCTGTCCTTGGTGTATCTGTCTAGCGCCTGAAACGTTCTCCCCTGGATGGGCACACACACAAACACACTCTATACGGGGCAATTTGGAGAATTCACTTTGCCTTCAACTCATGTTTTTTGACTGTGGGAGGAAACCAGAGAACCTGGAGGATACCCACACAGACACAGGGAGAACATGGAAACTCATCCCAGATTGGGTGTCGAAGCTGGAATCCTGGCGCTGAAAGGAGAACATGGTAACCAGTAAGCCACCATGCTGCCCCTTGCATCAACACTTTTTATTAATTTTTCAATTGTCAACATTGATTTTCCATCCATCCATTATCTTCCGCTTTACCCTCTATTAGGGTCGTAGGGGGGTTCCCTATGCCCATCCAGGGGAGAAAGTTTCGGGCAGTTCGCAGGGCAGATACACCTAGGACAGGGCGCCAATCTATCACTGGGTACACATTCACTCACACAGACACGCACACATACACACTACTATATGGGGCAATTTGGAGAACTCAATTGGCTTGATCCAAGTTTTTGGACTATGGGAGGAAACCGGAGAACTGGGAATCCCTAGCACTGAGAGGCGAACGTGCTAACCACTAAGCCACCGTGCCACCAACATAGATTTTTTTATAGACAAAAATCACAGTATTTTGTCTTTGCCAAATTTATTCAGCAAAATATGTGAGGAAGCACTCGAACAGCAACTGTTTTAGACTTTCAACAAAGCAGCTTACCTTTCTTTCACCTCATTGGCTGGGTTTTGGAGAGGTCTGGGATAATACCACAGAGAAATGGGGTCAGCTAACCTTAGTGCTGCAGGTTGCAACTTATATTTATCTGTTTTCTTTTTCTTTTCTCGCTATTACTACATAACTGCTTTTCTACGCTTGACCACCCTAAGTGGTGAGGAACCTGTGTGGGACTGGTTTACCTCAGGGAAAAACTACTCATACTAACCAAACCTAATAGGATACCTAATGATTTTAATGCTAATTTCGCTCTCTTCGTCGTAAATTACCTCGGCCTTGTTTTGCTGGTTAAATTACATTTACGGAAATGAATTAGGTGCTGAGAAACACCAAAAGGTTCTTGTGCAGTTTTAAAGGTATATTAGTTCATTTGTTGTTTCAACTAATATACTAATATACAAATATTAAAACTCATACATGAGCTCACGATTTATAACGCACATGCTGTGGTTTGATAATTCTTGCAAATAATATGGGCTACATATTCAGATAATGCGTTTAGTTTGAAATGCCACATAAATTCTGTCAAATTAATTACTAAAAAAAAATAAAGATAATATGGTGGCGAGGGCGGCACGGTGGCTTAGTGGTTAGCACGTTCGCCTCTCAGCGCTAGGGATTCCCGGTTCGAATCCCCATCTGGGTGGAGTTTCCATGTTCTCCCCGTGTCCGCGTGGGTTTCCTCCGGGTCCTCCGATTTCCTCCGGGTTCCTCCCATAGTCCAAAAACATGGATCAAGTCAATTGATCAAGTTCTCCAAATTGCCCCATATAGTAGAGTGTGTATGTGTGCGTGTCTGTCTGAGTGAGTGTGTACCCAGTGATAGATTGGTGTCCTGTCCTGGGTCTATCTGCCCAGCTCCCGAAACATTCTCCCCTGGATGGGCATGGGGAACCCCACCACGACCCTAATAGAGGATAAAGTGGAAGATAATGGATGGATGGATGGAAAATCAATGTTGACAATTGAAGAAAATTCTGGGTGGAGTTTCCATGTTCTCCCCTTGTCCGCGTGGGTTTCCTCCGGGTTCTCCGGTTTCCTCCCACAGTCCAAAAACATGGATCAAGTCAATTGAGTTCTTCAAATTGCCCCATATAGAGTGTGTTTGTGTGCGTGTCTGTCTGTGTGTGTGAGTGTGTATCTGCCCAGCGCCCGAAAGATAAAGCGGAAGATAATGAATGAATGAATGAATATGGTGGCGATGTAGTTCCTTTTTGTCGCTGTGGAAGGCTGTGAATTTCTTCGCTACATCTCCGTATTCAATAAGGATTTTATAGACACTACAGTTGTGCGCAATAGCTACCGAGTTCCTACAAACTGAGTAAGCAGAACCCAGTTTTGGTCACCGTTCTATTGTCATTAGTGGCTGATTAATGCACAAAAAGGCAATGTTATATTAAACTTAGCAGCCCATTCGCAAATAGGCAGTTTTACAATCCAGTTAGAATTATGGGTACAGATGCAGTCCGGTCCGTTGGAATAAAGCAGTGTTCATTTGTAATCTTTAATTGTTCCTGAGGAAGCTTTTAGTCCGGATGAAATATGATTCTATTAGAAAATGATGCTTACCCATTTAGAGCAAACTGACATGAATGATCTCATTTGGACCTTTTTCAGAACAGAGTTGGATTATAGGATGGAGGAGAACAAGCTTCGGCTTTAACGGTCTGAAGAATCTGAGTCTGAGGAGATGGTTGTGGCTAAAAACGGTGAGTACATTTGCAAAAGTACAAAAGTGTCATACGTCTTATTAATCATATTTAAGGTGGTAGATCATATATTTCTGCTAAAATGATTTATTATTTATTATTTATATATTTTTAACACAACTCAAGTATATTTCATTGTGCTTATATACTTAAGTAAGGCAGAGTCACTTCAAGAAAGGACTGAAAATAAAGTATATGTCTTCCACTTCATATATAAAAAATAAAAAAGGCTGGATCGGATAATGATCATCCATCCATCCATTATCTTCCGCTTTATCCTCTACTAGGGTCGCGGTGCCCATTCAGGGGAGAATGTTTTAGGTGTTGGGTAGTTACACCCAGGACAGGGTACCATTCTATCGCTGGGCACACTCACTTACACACAAACACACTCTATATGAGGCAATTTGGAGAATTCAATTGACTTGATCCATGTTTTTGGACTGTGGGAGGAAACCGGAGAACCCGGAGGAAACCTACGCGGACACGGGGAGAGCATGGAAACTCCACCCAGATTCAAACCTGGAATCCCTAGTGCTGAGAGGCGAACATGCATACCACTAAGCCACCGTGCCACGCTCCGGATAATGATCAGGTTTGATAATTCTACAGTGTAGCTGGATTTACCATTAATACTGACTTGTATTGTTCTCTCATTTCAAAGTCACTTTGAATAAAATCATCTGCTTAATTAGATAGATAGATAGAATAGATAGAATACTTTATTCATCCCGAAGGAAATTTAGCAGCCAGAAGCAATAACTGTACAATTAAAAAACAGAGGGAAATTAAAATTTATATATATATATATATATATATATATATATATATATATATATATATATATATATATATATATATATATATATAAATAAATATATACAATTTACCATTATATTTTGAAATACCATCAATTAACCTCCAAACTTGTATAGACTGCATGTATAGCACACATATCATAGGTAGTTAGACATTCCATTCTAGAATCAGATTATTGTCTTAACAAATGTAGTAGTTGCCCTTTAAAAAAAAATGAAATTAGCTATGTCCTAGGAACAGAGGAATAAACATGTCATCTGATTTATTTTTCGGGGGATTTCCTAAATATTGGCAAAATAAACAACGATTTTCATTTTAAATAAATACATTTTTATTTTAGTTTTACAGCATTTCCATTAAAGTGAACAAAAAATTATATTAAAAGCAAGGTTAGCTTTTAAAATACAAAAAAAAATGCCAATTTTGCTTGTAGAGTCCACTGAAGTTCACTGATACTAATAATTCAGTTCAGTATGAAAGGTGAACTAAATTTGAGATTAAAATGAACTAGAATGCCCTTAGCTTGCAATGTAAAAGATGAAAAATCACAGACAATAAAAAAAAATCAAAACAATTTATAGACTATGTCACATAACTTTCCTCCTTCCAAATGTGTTTGTTCTTATGCCAGCCATATTGGAGAGAAAGAAATGGAAGGTTTCCAGCCCCCAAACTAATCATATTTTTTATAATATGCATAGTGACTTAGTGATTAGCACGTTCTCCTCTCAGCACTACGGGTTCCTGGTCCGAATCCCAATCTGGGTGGAGTTTCCATGTTCTCCCCGTGTCCGTGTGGGTTTCCTCCGGGTTCTCCGTTTGCTCCAGTCCAAAAACATGGATCAAGGTCAATTGAATTCTCCAAATTACCTAATATAGTGTGTGTCTGTGGGAGTGAGTGTGAGCCCACAATAGATTGGCGCCCTGTCCTGGGTGTATCTCTGGTTCTCTGGTTTCCCCTCACAGACCAAAAACATGGATTCAAGATAAATTTAATGATCTAAATTGCCCCTATATAGTGTTTGTGTGTGTGTGTGTGTGTGTGTGCCCAGAGATAGATTGGCACCTTGTCTTGGGTGTATCTGCCCAGTGCCTGAAACGTTCTCCCCTGGATGGGCATGGGGAACCCCCTGCGACCCTAATAGAGGATAAATCGGAAGATAATGGATGGATGGATGGAACTCCCAGTATGTCCACTTAGATGGAAGTTATAGAGTAGCTCAAAAATCTAAATAATTATGTATGTAAAACAAATGTATATTACAGAGGATGCAAGTCTATGGATTAGTTCCCAGGAGGATATTCCACTGTAAGCTTAACTTAGTACAAGTAATCAGAAAACCCTAGATCTGTTAAATTCTTTTAATAAGCAGATGCTCATGCTCTTTATATTTAAGATTTCATGCTATGACAAACCAATTAATCCTTTAATGTCATGTCAAGAATTATGTCCATTTTCTGCTTTTTCTTTAATAGAAATTTGTTATAAATGGATTATATATTTATGTATATATATATATATATATATATATATATATATATATATATATATATATATATATATATATATATATATATATATATATATATATGTTACATAAAAGTTTAATGTGCTGGATTCTGATGCTGTGTTTATACAGGATGGCATTCTCAAATGATTCAATCCATGAACCTTATTTTATTATTTAGGGGGGGCATTTTTTTTATTCACCAATGCATCACATGATTTACCTAGCAGCAGACAGACTCGTGTTAACAGTTCACTATTAAGGTTATCGCTTGTAGGACTCTTGACACCTAAGGAGTTAAGTAGCTTTTTGCATGGGTAACATGTGAGTGAAACATAATAAAGGTAATTTACTGCAAGGCAAATTCCATAGCTAAAGGGTTTCCATGTTAAATAGCCTAGTGACCTTTAGCAACTGATTACATAAAAGAGGAGCAATCAGATTAGAGCAGAGAGGGAAAGGTCAAGCGCATTCTCCGACGTGGCCATTTCGGTCTACCTGCAGAGGCATCGTCTCTGAGCGGCAGCCCAAAAAGCAACCATTGGCCATGAGCTATGAGGTAGTTAGCCTCCGTGCCCCAAGAGCTGTTTGAACAAAGGCCAGAGTCTGATGGGCTCATACTGCCCTTCTCCCCACATCTCTTTTCCTCTCACTTGTATCTTTTTATCTCCTGATAAATGATGCTGTGTGTGGCAACATCTCCACTAGAATGATCTGTTGTAATCCAGTCTAAAATTAAAAATGGATTCTGTTTGACATGTTTAACTACATCAATAATAGTTTGGTAAATAGCTCTTTTAAGATAAAGGTATAAAAAATCCCAATAGCAACGATATTTGGTCAGGATGGTTACGTAGTTGCTAAGGAAACAGCATCAGCTTTGCCTAAATAAAAAAAATACAGATAAAAACCATATACTGTATGTAGTGTTTATTGTATTGTATGTATTTATTTAAAAAAATTAATATAATTTAAAATTTATATAAAAAAATAGTATTATTTTGCATTATTGCGTATCAGATATAAATAATAATTTATCATTTTGCAAAACTGCACATTACTACTACTACTACTACTACTACTACTAATAATAATTATTATTATTATTTTTAATTTTTTTTTGTTATTATTATATCTGATGTGCAGTTTTGCAAAATGATAAATTATTATTTATATCTGATATGCAATAATGCAAAATAATACTGTTAATAAAACTATAATAATTCTTTACCTTCTTGTAATTTATTACTTTCTCTTGTTAATTTGTTGTTGAAATTTATTTAATTGAATTATTAAATCAAATTTACTTTAAAATACTTTAGAATTTTTGAAATTATAATCTGTGAAACATGACACATTTTGTTCTTTTACTTGTTATTGCATCGAAATATTGTAAATCCACTTTGTAAAATTCTATACACTAAAAAGTACTTCTAAAATATAATAAAATTTGAATAGCATTTTTAAAAAAATTCCTTTTTATTATGCTTTAACATGAAAGTAAATAAATGTGAATGAACTAATTCGTTACATTCAATTGGTACATGTTGCATCTATTGATAAAACATATTTAAAACTGTTTTTTTAAAAATAAATTCTGGGATTTATTATATACTGGATATAAGAACTCAATGCAAAGTATATTTTTTATGAAGTATTATTGACATGACAGGTTTCTACATAAGTCTTCTGGCCCTATAAGATAATTGTGGCTAAAATATTTTTTTTAAAACTGGTACAGCACAAATGTGATTTGTAATCGAGGCAAACCTATGTTTTGTTATTGGAATGGTTCCTAAAAAATAGGTTATTAAAGTTTCTTTAACATTCTGCATTGACTACAACCTTTTTGACTTAATAAACAATGAAGAATGAAGAGAACGAGCCTGGAGCCACTGAAAAGCCAATTTGCAAAGCAGCATTGCCAAATCGTTGTTGGGTTATTTCCCACTTGTTGACAGGCAAACGGAACTTTTTGACCCTGTTATCATGATAATAATATCATTCTGCTAGTGGGTCGGCTGGCCCAGGAAGTGCTAGGACACTCTGTGAGTGGGCTTTGTGTGTTTCACCTGACTGGAGTGCTAGTTGGCTATGTCTGCATGGATCTACAGTATGTATAAATGTGTGTATGTGTTAGGGAGTGTGTGGGTGGGAGGCGCAGGCAGAGGAAGGCAGTTTGTCTTAGGCGCAGCTCGACGCTGGCTGGCCTGTCAGCCAGTTTTATGGCTGGCCCATTAGGAGGCTGACATGGTTAATGCTGATTGCAGCAAGCGCAGCCAGGCTCTGACAGTAACGGTGAGCTGAGTGACGCAGATGATGTTAACAAGCCGGGGAAAGCGACTGGGGCCCGTGTTTACAATGTGGGGGTGCTAAACCTGTCTGCATGATAACACTGGCCCTTACACACACACATTCACTTGTACACGTAGAGATACACAACCTGGTCACAAACACCCAGAGAAGACTGTACCGGCAGATAATTAGGCACCCTGCAAACAAAAGAGCTGGGCGTCATTCCTCAGCCTTGCAGGCAATGGGGCGCCGCACTGGCCTGTCATCGCCCAGCTTAAACCATATATGGCCCTATGCTTTTTGGCAGTTGAAGCAACCAGTCCTAACAAAGATGCTCTGTCCAATTTTTATCCGTGCATTTATATAAAAGTTTTAAAGAAATGCTCACTATCCCAAAAGCTTCTTTTTTTATGCTCAGAAACTTCAGCAGATTCATAGATTCTACTTTTGCTCCTACCTTCAGTCACTCTATAGTCTACTAAATTTGTCACTCAATCTATGATAAAGTAAAGAAACCTCCTATATTGGTTAAGATGTGACTCACAGCCAGATCCATGCAATGGCAGTATTTCCGAGGCCGTCAAAACTAATAAATAAATAAAAAATATGAAAAAGCCTGCTCAAAAACAATTAGCGTGTGGACCTCACGTTTCAAATTAAGCCATAGGGCCATTGCATATATAAGTTCTCTTGTCATCCCACTGAAGTGGCAGTTAATGAGCTTCATTAATATGCTAAACAGGCCTTTTTTCCCCTCATTTTGCTGCTGCTCTGTCCACTGCAAAGTGACCAGCGCTGGAATATTTCTAATTGCAAGTCAATTATGTCATTGAGCCCATTTAGAACTTCATTTGTATGCAAATTTAAGGTTGCCGGGTTGAAATACGCTTTGACACTTCACAACAGTAAGTGTATAAATAGTACATGATCTTAGCCTGAGCGCATGGCACTGTTGTGTGCTTATGCGGAGAGGTTCCTTGCGTTTTTTTGCCCGTCGGCTTCGAGGGATGTTGAGAGCAGTGCAAATAAAAAAATACCTGGG
>JAFMOD010001107.1:173036-193493 GCA_019802435.1 Corydoras maculifer
ATGTCACGGATGGACAAAATGCTCAGCCAATCAGATTTAAGGACCGTAACTAACGGTTTTATAATATTTAAAGCAAACGGCTCAGCCAATCAAATATAGAGACCGAAACTATCATTTTATAATATTTAAAACAAATGGCTCAGCCAATCAGATTTAAGGATATTTAATAACATGTTTGAAAAACATCTAAAGCAGTTGAATTAGTGCTATAATTTCGCCATACAGTTCACCACAAAATCATAAAAAAACGTCCTATGTTGCAGGTAATTGGTATATTGTGAACATAAACATAAATAAATAAATTAATAAATGAATAGTTTCTTTGATGAAGTCTCTAATGACTCCCCCAGCCATAACACAGATATGTTACATTTCATTACCAGCACACTTGATTTAACATAATAATATAATTTATTAGCCCAATTAGGTATTGGATGTTAGTTACGAATAACACCCGGGAGATGATTAAGTAAATATAGACACACTAAATGTTATTTTATGTTTTTCATAATTAAAAATGAAATATTCTGGACAGATTTATAAAAATAATTTTCTTTAACACAAACATTAAAGCACATAAAATGGAACAAATATAAGATAACGAGTTGTTCATATTATTACCTAAAATGATTCAGCTAAAAATATGTAAAAGTATCTATGTAACAAAAATCGACATCATAAAATATGAATGCAAATACATTCATTCATTCATTCATTCATTATCTCCTGCTTTTATCCTCTATTAGGGTCGCGGTTGGGGTTCACCATGCCCATCCAGGGGAGAACGTCTCGGGTGCTGGGCAGATACACCCAGGACAGGGCGCCAATCCATTGCTGGGCACACACTCACTCACACACACACACTCTATGGGGCAATTTGTAGAATTCAATTGACTTGATCCATGTTTTTGGACTGTGGGAGAAAACCGGAGAACCCGGAGTAAACCCACGCAGACACGGGGAGAACATGGAAACTCCACCCAGATGGGGATTCAAACCGGGAATCCCTAGCGCTGAGAGGCGAACGTGCCTAAGCCACCGTGCCGCCCCAAATACATACATATTATATGCAAATATATACATACATACATACATACATGTATAGCCAGAATATAGGGGCATGGAATAAATAAAATGAGGGTTTGTCATTTGGTTGCATCTCGTTAATGTTAATTGTGCTTTGTTATTACTTTAATTATATGTGTGACTTGTTGATTAATGCAAATTCATTATATCCTGGTCAAGTTAAAATAGCGACTGTGGAATCTCGTGTCAGTTGAGGGCTTGAGCCATCTCAGGACTGATCCAGCATTACCTCTTGAATCCTGAACTCAATTATAGACTAAGGTGGAATGATTTATTTAAATAAGACTATTTAATATACTCATCGCGCATGCATTCGACATTTGCAATAAAGGTATACGGGACAGTATATGTGTAAGGGGAAGTCATAAACCCTGGCATGATCCTCCGGCTAAAAGAGCAGGGACTGGCTGCCTGTGGAGAGGGGGAGAGAACACAGGTGAAATTGATTCCTGGTGTCTATATTTCATGTTGAAAATTGGCTCGTACATCCAGTGGTTTGATCTATGGGGGCCGTCGTCCTAAGAAAAAACCTTAGTAAATGTGTAATTTCTCCCTTGATGGAACACAGACGAAAGCCGATCCTTCTTATTCCTCTTTTCCCTCTCTCTCTCTCTCTCTCTCTCTCTCTCTCTCTCTCTCTCTCCCCCTCTCTCTTCTTTTACCATTGTTCTTTTTTTTTCCGTAGGAAGACAGTGGGATACCCCCACCCCCCCTGTGCACAACTACTGATCCTTTTCTCTTTCATGCTTCTTGATGTCTCCATTTCATTATGGCCCTTCCATTTATCACTTCTTTTCAGGTAAAGACCAACTTTCCCCAATGTCGGCTTTTTGGCACAGGTATACTCACTGTATTCATGAGGGGGGCACATGTAGCATTTAGTGATGATGCTGTGTAATCCTTAAACTTTGCATACTTGCCATTGTAGATACGCTTGTAGGCAGATGGTCTACGCACATCGACTGACAGGAATAAAGATGAAGTAGCTAAGGTATACATGAGAAGAGAGTTCTAATAAATGAGGCGGACAAGGGAGCAATGCACAGTCACTGATGTGCAAATGATAAAGAAGGCCGCCGCATCTATCTGTGGCTCAGAAGGAAAGTGCGGAGAGAGAGAGAGAGAGAGAGAGAGAGAGAGAGCGAGAGAGATGAGTGCAAGGAAATATGGGTGAGTGCATTATAATCAAGGCACTGGTAATGATAATAATAATAATGTGAAATTAGTTCTCTCTGTGAGTGAGCGAGTGGGCAGGCCTTTTAATCATGGTCTAAAAGGTGCAAATGCTCTTTATCATCATTGAACTGTGTCCAGGGCTAATTGTGGCCATATTTCACTGTCCGCGAGCCCGGGGTGGCCAACGATCTGGCCTGCTTCAACGCCGGGGGGGGGGGGGGGGGGGGGGGGGGGGGGGGGGGGGGGGGGGGGGGGGGGGGGGGGGGGGGGGGGGGGGGGGGGGGGGGGGGGGGGGGGGGGGGGGGGGGCATGTTACGTTCACAGTGGACAAATAATAATTATATTGTTATTTTGGCATTTATAAACATTTGTTTAATGAACTGCTAACCACATGATGTACCAAGGTAGCCGTCAGTGTGTGTAACTAAAATGAAACAACCAAATGTAAATAAGTTTAATGCATGTAAAAGGGTTGGTAGACCTACGATTATTGGGTATAGTCACTAGAATAAGCCATTTTTTAACAATAACTTTTATGTCTGCTTGGCGGGAGTGGCTAGTGGCATCCTGCCTGAACTTTTTTGTGTTGTCCAGGCTTCTTTTAGTTTATTAACAATCACTTAAGTTTGCTTTTCTTGGTTGGCACTATGAACACTTTGATTATCTGCACTAGTGGACAGTGGAATATGTCGCAAAATGTCTGTTGCCAGCTTGAAATGTTGAGTATTATCAGGTAAAATCATGTTAAATTTCATGTTTCACAATAACACACCCTCTACACCTTCACAGAGGACAAACCCTTTAGTTATTACCTTGAGTATTCAGTTAGTTATTATTTTTTTCTGATTCAAGTTGCGAAATATACACAAAGATTTGCAGAAAACTCTATACAGTATGCTGCACACAGTTACAGTGCAGTGCTATACAGTATACCACATCATTATTATTTATTGTCACTATGAAAATCAGCAGTGCATCTCTTAGATAAGGCTGTATTACATTTTAATTATATATATATATAAGGCGGCACGGTGGCTTAGTGGTTAGCACATTCGCCTCTCAGCACTAGGGATTCCCGATTCGAATCCCCATTTGGGTGGAGTTTCCATGTTCTTCCCGTGTCTGCGTGGGTTTCCTCCGGGTTTTCCGGTTTCCTCCCACAGTCCAAAAACATGGATCAAGTCAATTGAATTCTTCAAATTGTCCCCTATAGAGTGTGTCTGTGTGAGTGAGTGTGTGCCCAGCGATGGATTGGCGCCCTGTCCTGGGTCTATCTGCCCAGCGCCCGAGACGTTCTCCCCTGGATGGGCATGGGGAACCCCCCCGCGACTCTAATAGAGGATAAGCGGGAGATAATGAATGAATGAATATATATATATATATATATAAAATTTATATATAAAATGTATATATTTATATATATATATATATATATATATATATATATATATATATATTTTTTTTTTTTTTCCGTGTACCTAGCCTACAAACAAACACAAAAATAAACCTTAAAAATTGGCAGTAGTGAGCTATCTGGTTAAATAAGATAATTAATATGCTCTTGAAACGTCTCCTTCAAGTGCCTCATTCGTTTCGTTTTCTGTCCTGTCATTGGCTGCCTTTTTTCTGGTCTTTGTGCAATTCGTTCCACTCTTTCTTCCCTCACCTTGGCAGTAAATGTAGGTCACCTACGCAGAAGAAACTTTTAATCAAAGTTAAAGCTTCACCGGCAGACTGCAGCATGGAGCAGGGAGGAGGAGTAAGTGAATTCAGCTCCCTCACCTCACATCAATTCCAAGCTTTTTTTTTATTACAGCCCATAATGTTATCAGGTAAATTTAGCTTAACCAACAATATCATGTTAAAAAAAATCATGCAGTGTTTGTTTTGTTCAAATATCATTTTCCACAATGCACTCATATTATAGTTTTATTCAAATAAGTATAAAAAAGGTGTTAATTATATTCCTGGGATTTATTTAAATGATCTACAAGGTATGGTTTAATTAACATTCATTCATTCATTCATTCATTATCTTCCACTTCATCTTCTATTAGGGTCACGGTGGGGTTCCCCATGCCCATCCAGGGGAGATCGTCTCGGGCGCTGGGCAGATACACCCAGGACAGGGCACCAACCCATCGCTGGGCACACACTCACACAAACACACTCTACATGGGGCAATTTTTGGAGAATTCAATTGACTTGATCTATGTTTTTGGACTGTGGGAAGAAACCGGAAAACCCGAAGGAAACCCACGTGGACATGGGGAGAACATGGAAACTCCACCCAGATGGGGATTCGAACTGGGAATCCCTAGTGCTGAGAGGAGAACATGCTAACCACTAAGCCACCGTGCCGCCCCGGTTTAATTAACAAAAATCTAAAAATAAATTATTGATAAACAATATATTGTGAAATCAGCCTGTAATTCTTAAAGTCGTTTGTGGAATTTCGTTTCAGATATTCTATAAAGCAGTATGGTAGTGAAATGCAAAAATAAGGAAAATCTATTAGACAGTTGCTAGTAAAAGTTAAGAAAAGGAAAATGGCAGTACAATAATCTCATTTCATTTTATTAATTTCCGCTTAATCCTATACTAGGAATTAGGGTTGGGAGGGGTTCCCCATGTCCATCCAGGGGAGAACGTTTCAGCCGCTGGGCGATTACTCTCAGGAAGGGGCGCCAGTCCATCACTAGGCTATCACTTAATCACACACACACACACACACACACACACACACACACACACACACACACACACACACACGAGGGCAATCTCGAGCAGCCAATTCACCCTGAATCCATGTTTTTGGACAGTGGGAAGAAAACCACATGGACATGGGGAGAACATGGGAGTGTGGAAGCTCAGTGGTTAGGGTGTTGGGGTATCATTCTGAAGACTGTGGTTTGAATCCAAGGTCTACTGATGTTACCACTGTGGGTCCTTGAGCAAGACCCTTAACCCTCATTGCAAGACCCTTAATCCTCATTACGGATGCTGTATCAACCCTGTGTTCTGTCCCAACCATTTTGGGATATTTTTAAGGCGCTTTTGGTTTAAAGCTTCTGTTAAGTGACCAAATGTAACATGGAAATTTCGCCCAGATTGGGATTCGAACCTGTATCCTCAGCATTGAAAGGCAGCTTGCTTTAAACCATTACCATTTAGGAAAATTCATTCATTCATTATCTTCCGCTTTATCCTATATTAGGGTTGCGGAGGGGTTCTCCATGCCCATCCAGGGGAGAACGTGGGCAGATACACCCAGGACAGGGTGCCAACCCATTGCTGGGCACACACTCACTCAAACAGGCACACTCTATTTGGGGCAATTTAGAGAACTCAATTGACTTGATCCATGTTTTTGGACTGTAGGAGGAAACCGGAGAACCCGGAGGAAACCCACGCGGACATGGGGAGAACTTGGAAACTAACTAACCACTAACCACTAAGCCACCGTGCCGGCCCATTTAAGAAAATGACACGTGTAATTTTGTGCAGATTCATTTGGATGACAAATAAGGAGCTAATCTTAAAATCAGAAGTTGTATTTTTGCAGTTCTTCGATTAAACAACGAATGGGGTAATGATTTCTTTTAATCTTTTCTTTTCTTTTCAACATAAAAGTACACGTGGGTTGGAAATGCAACACTGTACTGCGGAGAAAAAAGCTGTTATGAAAAAAACCTGTGAGGAAAAACTGGGATGTGAACAGTCCCTGCGAGCAGGGACCTTCTCTATAGAGACGGATGAGGGCAATCGTCGCGAAGCATCAACAATCCTATTAGCCACGCTCCATAAATGCGCCTCATCAAGAGGAAATGTCGTAACTCACTTTACTACATTGATTTTAATCATATGAAATGTAAACATACATATTATCAATATCAATGCAGAAAATAACTTTGTAATATGCAATTACGGGCTGGCATTGATTTTTTTATCCGGCGTAATCTTTCCCAATTGATTTAATAAGGCTGTTATCAGCCAGGCAGGAGGAATATTAGAAAGACAATTTTCATAAATTTTACTTTGCATTGAAGTCGCTTAATCAGCCGGAGGGAGTCGGACCTGAGCAGGGGAGGAGCCTGGCTGACTTATTACAGCTGACAGACACTATGGATGCTATATCAACCTGATCACAGTTGTCACTGACCACATCATTGCAGGAAATATTGGAATTATCATAGATTTAAAGCAAAATTCTCCACATTCAATCTGCTTTATATTTGTAATTATTCATTCATTCATTCATTCATTATCGTCCTCTTAATCCTCTACTAGGGTCGCGATGGGGTTTCCCATACCCATCCAGGGAAGAGCGTTTCAGGCGCTGGGCTGATACCCCCAAGACCGGGTGTCAAACAATTGCTGGGCACACACTCACTAACACAGACACATACAAACACACACTATATGGGGCAATTTAGAACATTCAATTTACCTTGAAACCGTGCTTTTGGTTTGTGGGAGGAAACCGGTGAACCCTGAGGAAACCCACGCGGACACGGGGAGGTATTTTATTCTACATTTTAGATGTAAATTTAATATTTCATAGTTAAATGCAGGGCGGCACGGTGGCTTAGTGGTTAGCATGTTCTCCTCTCAGCACTAGGGATTCCCGGTTCGAATCCCCATCTGGGTGGAGTTTCCATGTTCTCTCCGTGTCCGCGTGGGTTTCCTCCGGGTTCTCCGGTTTCCTCCCACAGTCCAAAAACATGGATCAAGTCAATTGAATTCTCCAAATTGCCCCATAAAGAGTGTGTGTGTGAGTGAGTGTGTGCCCAGCGATGGATTGGCACCCTGTCCTGGGTGTATCTGCTCAGCGCCCGAAGCGTTCTCCCCTGGATGGGCATGGGGAACCCCAACACGACCCTAATAGGGGACAAAGCGGGAGATAATGAATGAATGAATGAATGAATAGTTAAATGCGGGTGGCACAGTGGCTTAGTGGTTAGCACGTTCGCCTCTCAGCACTAGGGATTCCCGGTTCGAATCCCAATCTGGGTGGAGTTTCCATGTTCTCCCTGTGTCTGCGTGGGTTTTCTGGTTTCCACAGTCAAAAAACATGGATCAAGATCAATTGGATTCTCCAAATTGCCCCATATAGAGTGTGTGTGTGTGTGTGTGTCTGTGTGAGTGAGTGTGTGTCAAGTAATAGATTGGCGCCCTGTCCTGGGTGTATCTGCCCAGTGCACAAAACGTTCTCCCCTGGATGGGCATTGGGAACCCCCCCTGTGACCCTAGTAGAGGATAAAGCGGAAGATAATGGATGGATACTTAAATGCTGCTATATTTTATTATAAACCTAATATTTAATATTTTTTTTTAAATTCTACTGCTTAGGGTAATCTGGGCCTGTGAAATGGAATTTCGTGTACATTTCCTGTACTACGTGTAACGTTCAGGGGAGAACGTTTCACGTGCTGGGCAGATAAAACCAGGACAGGGCGCCAATCTATCACTGGGTACACATTCACACAGACACACTCTATATGGGGCAATTTAGAGCATTTAATTTACCATAATCAATGTTTTTTTTGAGTCTGTGGGAAGAAACCAGAGAAAACCCACGTGGACACGGGGAGAACATGGAAACTCCACCCAGATTGGGATTCGAACCGGGAATCCCTAGTGCTGAGAGGAGAACATGCCAACCACTAAGCCACCGTTCCTCCCCAACTTAATAATAAATACATTAAATAAATCTTATTCTGATTCTGATTGTGACTTCCCATGAGACTACAGATGTCGTATTACTTGGACATAGTATTTAGTAAGGTACTGTATGAGTTTGGATGGCGCCCCTCTCTCTCTCTCTCTCTCTCTCTCTCTCTCTAGTCAGCGCAGGCCATCTTTCCTCATCACGCTGACAATAGATTGATTCTCCCTGCTCCTCGGTAGTGTTATCAGCTTGTGTCGGACACCCACGTGTGCCGTGCTCCCGCTCGTAGGTTCTCTAATGAGGACAAACGACCCCCTAGCTGCCGCGGATCTCTCCCGAACCCAAACAAAATGGTTGCATTGAAATGAGAGGACAGAGGGGTCAGCTTAGTGTGCCCATTCCCAAATTACCTGGGCTCTCTCCAAATGACTTTGGCTATTAGAAAGGCGCGCCGTGGCCCACTGGCACACAAATGTGGCCGCATGGCCATCGCTTGCACTACCCGGTCTCTAACGCAATCACTTTAATGGCACTGGCCTGACGGGGAGAAGCCCAATGAGCTCCAGCGCTGAAATATTTGTTTGCCGGCGGAAATAACAGCATGCTAACGTGATTAGTTTATAACCTAATTCATTTCGCGCGGCTGCGTTGGGTTACTATAGAAAGTGGTGGCGGCACAGTGGGGTTCGCTGGGATTCACAGCTCGTCCAGCCATCGCATATTGGGCAGGCCAAAAAGACATCGTTAGTGGCGTTGGTTTAATGGCATCATCATACTGGGGTAAATGTGTTTCGCTGAGCCTGACGGTATATCTGGACTTCTCGTTTTATTCACCCTATGCCTACGAATGCCTGTTGACCTGTCAGGAATCATAGAGCCATCACAAGTGCTGGTCAAAGGAAATGTGTTCATTTGTGGTGCAATGGTACGGCACCTGATCTCAGCTGGGTGCTGCCTGGGGGAGGTGGGGTGTGGGGGGGTGTTCACAGATGTTGGAGGAGACAGATAGCCAGTCATCCTTGGCCCAGCAGGTCCGTATTTAAGCTGTCCCTGTGTTTTATAGCCAGGGACATGAACCACTGGCTCCACGTTTAGGGACCATACATCAGTGTTAAAATGGCAGATTACTGTTAATGAATGATATTTGTGCTCCGTGTGTATGGCAGTAAGGCAGAGTGACCAGGAAAACAACGTGTCCCTTCCCCCTGCCTCGCTCTCTGTCTTTGTTCACCTTCTCCCTCCCCTTACGCACTTCATCTCTCATCCCACCCTGCTCCTGTTCCTAATCACTTCCTTGACTTTGACAGGACAGATAGAGCTCCGCAGTCAGTCGCCGATATTAAAATTAGGCTAAGCCGCTGACTGCTATTGGAACGTATCAAATGTCCTTTGTTGTTTTCCTGGAAAGACTTCAAGACAGTGATAAACCTGGAAAACGGAAAAGATTCAAATAACATAACATTAAGCCTCCTATTGGGAATTAATTTATGATTATGATTTGGCTGTTCGGGCGGCACGGTGGCTTAGTAGTTAACTCGTTCGCATCTCCGTGCTAGGGATTCCCGATTCGAATCGCCATGTGGGTGGAGTTTCCATGTTCTCCCCGTGTCCGCGTGGGTTTCCACCTGGGTTCTCCACTTTCCACAGTCCAAAAACATGGATCAAGTCAATGGAGTTCTCCAAATTGCCCCATATAGAGTGTGTCTGTGTGAGTGAGTGTGTGCCCAGTGATAGATTGGTGCCCTGTCCTGGGTGTATCTGCCCAGCGGCCGAAACGTTCTCCCCTGTATGAGCATGGGGAACCGCCCGCAAACCTAATAGAGGATAAAGCAGAAGATAATGGATGGATGGAATAAACAAGTAAATAGCCACATCAAGATTTTAAACAGAAACCCTGGTGAATCATCTGAGGTTGACCAAAACAAAAGGTAAATGTGTTTTGTGGTCAGAGTTTTATTTATAAAGAAGGACAACAGTTTCCAGATGTCAAAGATAAAACGTGTCACTCAGTCTGTTATTGATGAAAGCTTGTAATGAAATGCTATAACAAGCATTGCTAATGGTATAAGCAACAGTGTCCACAACATGGATGCTCTGCATACATTTTAATCATTTTGAAGACACATGTCTTGTTCTCGGGCTGCACGGTGGCATAGTGGTTAGCATGTTCGCCTCTCGGCGCTAGGGATTCCCAGTTCGAATCCCCATCTGGGTGGAGTTTCCATGTTCTCCCCGTGTCCACGTGGGTTTCCTCCGGGTTCTCCGGTTTCCTCCCACAGTCCAAAAACATGGATCAAGTTAATTGAGTTCTCCAAAATTGCCCCATATAGAGTGTGTTTTAGTGAGTCAGTGTGTGCCCAGAGATGGATTGGCGCCCTGTCCTGGGTCTATCTGTCCAGCGCCCGAGACGTTCTCCCCTGGATGGGCATGGGGAACCCCCCCCCGACCCTAATAGAGGATAAAGCGGAAGATAATGAATGAATGAATGTCCTGTTCTCACACTACATTGTATGGGGCTATTTAGGCAGGACAAATTCTAGCCTTGTTCTGCATGAATTCCAACAGCGTGGCTTCATCGGCATACAGACTATGTGCTTGATCAGCCTGCCGAAAGTCCATATCTGTCTTCTGTTGATGTATTGTGCATCATTAAGAGAAAGAAAATCAGATAACTGTGACCAGGGATCGTTTGTAGATCAAGTCTTGTATGCAGTAAGGCTAGACCAAAACATCCACTTGCAAAACTACTTAATATCTTTAATTTTAAATTAATTATAAAGAGTGGAGTGCTGGTTTACCTACAGTGCTTACACACTGAGGAATGTGTCCTCCACTTTTAAACCATCCATGCAGTGATACACACACTGAGTGAAATAAATAAATTTATTTATATAGAGCTTTTTACAACTGTACGTCGTCACAAAGCAACTTTACAGAATGAAAAGCCTTTAAACCCCCAAAGAGCAAGCCGAAGTGATAGTGGCAAGAAAAAAACTCCCTGTTAAGAAACCTTGGGAGGACCAAGACTCAGTGGGGGGCTCATCCTCCTTCAGCGGCCGAGCAGCATCAACAGTGTAGGACACTAATGTACAGATTGTGTCGAGATCGGGTGACCATATTTAACAAATGGAAAAAGTCTAACAACTGGAAAACTATATGTAAGTCCATTAAGGGCATCCTGCAGGACCGACAGTCCAATTAATGTCCAGATTCCATCCAGTATCCGTAGCCGCAGTGCTTCGGCACAGCCATGGGTGAAGGTCTGACTACACCTCCAGGAAACTGGTCACACGGCACCCCAACAGCAATTGGGGTTTGAGGTACTTGGTGGGAACGGGAATCGAACCCGGGATGTTTAGGTCGTAAGACTTCCTTCTTAACCACAAGCCTACATCTTTTATTCATTCATTCATTCATTCATTCATTCATTATATTCCACTTAATCCTTTACTAGAGTCATGTTGGGGTTCCCCATGCCCATCTAGGGGACAACGTCCAGGGCGCCAATCTATCTCTGAACACACACACACTATATGGGGCAATTTAGAGCATTCAATTGACCTCTAATCTACGTTTTTGGACTGTGCGAGGTAACGGGAGGAAACCTACGTAGACACAGGGAGAACATGGAAACTCTACCTAGATTGGGATTCGAACCTGGATCCCTAGAGAGGCAGACATACTAACCACAAAGCCACTGCGCTCCACGACTTTTAAATACACTATAGTGAAGTTTATTTAACAGAGAAGGTGGTATGACCCTCACAATATGCATGAATTTTTTCATTCATTCATCATATCCTGCTTTATCCTCTATTAGGGTCGCGGTGGGGTTCTCCATGCCCATCCAGGGGAGAACGTCTCGGGCGCTGGGCAGAGAGACCCAAGACAGGGCTCCAATCCATCGCTGGGCACACACTCACACAGACACACTCTATATGGGGCAATTTGGAGAATTCAATTGTCTTGATCCATGTTTTTGGACTGAGAACCCGGAGGAAACCCACACGGACACAGGGAGAACATGGAAACTCCACCCAGATGGGGATTCGAACCGGAAATCCCTAGTGCTAAGAGGCGAACGTGCTAACCACTAAGCCACCGTGCCGCCTGCCTGAATTTAAAAATTTGTTAATACATTTTACCGCAGTGTCCAAACTTTTCTGTAAATAGCTTTGTGGTTACAGTATCTGTAATCTAGCACCCTTTCAGGGTTAGACTACATAGTGGGTTTTTCTCCGTCCTGGTCTTGGAGGCCCACTGGTTTTTTTTTTATACATTAAAGTGTTGTAGCAGTATATGATGTGATGGTGAGAAAAGCTTGGTTGGGGACATGCCAACCCACAGATGTAAACAATGATGCAATAATTTATTGCTAAGGCTAGCCACCACAAGATGTCACTCATCAGTAAGTAAAAGTGCTAAAGATTCAGCCACTGTGACAGGTTTAGTCAGGAGGGATATCTCCCTGGGCAAACTTAGAACCGCCAGTTTAGTCTCATGCAAATGATGCAGGAATTGTCTTAAACCCATTTTCTTTTGGACTTTTCTCTTTATAAGCTATTATTTAGGCTTTTCTGTAATTAATCAACAGCCGTTTGACGGTTTGACTTATTAAATTTGAGCAATCGTCCTCCTTTTTTTCCCTATTTCAACCACAATCGTCTACTGTAGAAAAGACGGAAGTATGCTTAGCTCACCATCAGGGAATTTCCTGCAAGGGAAACTTTTTAATGAACCGGAGAGAAGAGGGAACAGCTCCACCACGTCAGCTTTCGAACTCACAAACATCCTCCTGCTTTTTTGCCCGACACAATGCTGTCACTGACGCAGGTTCTTGGCACACTCCATCTCCACCTGTTGCCCCTCCGAATCCGAAGAGAAGCTGTTTTGGTTGGTCGGATTGCACGCTCGCCAGACGACAGGATGAGGAAGTCATTGCAATGGTGGACTTACCATGACTCACCTTCCTGCACTTTCACCTTCTGACACTGGGGAGGCAGAGCATTGTCGGGACCCTGGCCTCAGCAATCACTTCTCAGTCATTGAGATCACTGACTCGGGGGGGGGGGGGGGTTGGGGAGACCTGGGCATGGTACAGACAACGCAGAGGTTTCAGCCATTGGTCGGATGCCTTTCTTCAGTCAGGGTACTTTGAGGGCATCACTAAAATCCTACTGACTTAGGTGAAGTTATTGTATATAAAATTGTCGTGGAGGGTTTTCTCATTGTCGGTTTTGCACTGCATTGTCAATTTAAGAGTCTTGAGCTGAGTAAAGCCAAATTTAATCCTGGTAAATTAATAGGTTTGAGTATAGAGGTGGGCGGCACGGTGGCTTATTGGTTTGCATGTTTGCCTCTCAGCACTAGGGATTCCCGGTTCGAGTCCCCATCTGGGTGGAGATTCCATGTTCTCCCCGTGTCTGCGTGGGTTTCCTCCGGGTTCTCCGGTTTCCTCCCACAGTCCGAAAACATGGATCAAGTCAATTGAGTTCTCCAAATTGCCCCATATAGAGTGTGTATGTGTGTGTCTGTGTGACTGAGTGTGTGCCCAGCGATAGATTGGTGCCCTGTCCTGGCTGTATCTGCCCAGCGCCCGAAACGTTCTCCACTGGATGGGCATGGGGAACCCACCGCGACCCTAATAGAGGATAAAGTGGAAGATAATGGATGGATGGATTATAGAGGTTGTGAAACTAAACTATATGTTTAGCCCAACTTGACTGAGCCAGCTGTTTCTAACATTAAGTTTGACGTCCAACACGACCAGGGTTTTCAAACCCCATTTTACACCGTATCATGATCTGACATCTGTAGATTTAATTGGAAAAATTGAGGAGAGGTCCTAAACCCAGAAAACATTGAAATTTCTAGCTATAAATATAATTTTAAAACTTCCTATCTCATCTTATAATCTTCCGCTTAATCCTTATAGGGAAATAGTCGCAGGGGTGGGGAGGGGGTTGTTTCCCATGTCCAGGGTGCCTGGACACGCACTCACTCACTTACAAACACACTATATGGGGAAATTTAGAGCAGATTTACCTTGACTCCATGTTTTTGGACTGACCCTGCAGAAAACCCATTTGGACACGGGGAGAACTGGAACATGGAAACTCCACCCAGATGGGGATTTGAACCTGTGTTGTAATCTGACAGCAGTAAAATTATGTTCAAAGGACTAAAAACCAGAAAGTTATAAAATGTTTACATATAAATATAACTCCAGATATAATATAAATAAATATAATCGTGGGCGGCACGGTGGCTTAGTGGTTAGCACGTTCGCCTCTCAGCACTAGGGATTCCCGGTTCGAATCCCCATCTGGGTGGAGTTTCCATGGTCCCCCATGTCCGTGTGGGTTTCCTCCGGGTTCTCCGGTTTCCTCCCACAGTCGAAAAACATGGATCAAGTCAATTGAATTCTCAAAATTGCCCCATATAGAGTGTGTCTGTGTGAGTGAGTGTGTGCCCAGCGATGGATTGGCGTCCTGTCCTGGGTCTCTCTGCCCAGCGCCCGAGACGTTCTCCCCTGGATGGGCATGGGGAACCCCACCGCGACCTAATAGAGGATAAAGCAGAAGATAATGAATGAATGAAATATAATCGTATTAAATTACCACTATTTTAAATTATGTTTTTGATCTGGAATATTGAAATTATTTAAATGTAAAACATTTTTTTGTGTTCCTAGTGAAGGTGAACAATTTTTAAATGCCGTAAATCAAATGTTCAAATTTTAGGTTTCGGTCAAATTGCTATGCAAATTTTCTGATTGTATGTCTATAACTGTGTGTGTGTGTGTGTGTGTGTGTGTGTGTGTGTGTGCACCAGGTATATATAAAGTTGGCAATGAAAACTACTAAAAGTTTTGCCTTATTGGATTTTGTTAGCATTACTATTATTACTATTCATGTGTTTAAATTTACCACTAGACATTCTTGGCGAGGAGCAAAGTACAAATTTCGTTGTACCGGGAATTCTCACTGCACATATGACAATAAATTCTCTTTGAATCTCTTTAAACCAAAACTTGTTTACACCTTCTGTAAATCATTCAGATTTAATGTACAATTCTGCAGTATGGTTATAATTAGTGTTGAGATATGATTACGGGCGGCACGGTGGCTTAGTGGTTAGCATGTTCGCCTCTCAGCGCTAGGGATTCATCGTTGGAATCCCACTCTGGGTGGAGTTTCCATGTTCTCACTGTGTCAGCGTGGGTTTCTTCCATGTTCTCTGTTTTTTTCCCACAGTCCAAAAACATGGATCGAGGTCATTTGAATTCTCCAAATTGCCCCATATAGAGTGTGTATGTTTGAGTGAGTGTGTGCCCAGCGATATATTGGCGCCCTGTCATGGGGCCAGGGCCCGAAACGTTCTCCCCTGGATGGGCATGAGGAACCCCCCCCCCCACCCCGCGACCCTAATAGAGGATAAAGCAGAAGATAATGGATGGATGGACGGTGGCTTAGTGGTTAGCACGTTCGACCCTGAACTCTAGGGATTCATCGGAATCCCAAACTGGGTGGAGTTTCCATGTCCTCCCCGTGTCCGTGGGGTTTCCTCCGGGTTCTCTGGTTTCCTCCCACAGTCGAAAAACATGGATCAAGTCAATTGAATTCTCTGGATGGGCATGGGGAACCCCCCCCCCCCACGACACTAGTAGAGGATAAAGCTGAAGATAATGGATGGATAAATGGAGATATGTTTACAATAAGGTTATTAACCCTATAACTATAGGGTTCTTGCATTTATTTAATTTAATTTATGGTTAAGGTTTGTCTGCACAATTCATGAAAACAAATGTGTATGCATGTGTGTAGAACACTGAGTGGGTGCCACTAGGGCTGAGTGACCTGGATGCATCTGGCTGTTGAGAAGCTGATTAGACAAAAGCTCTGCACAGCTGTCACACACACACACACACACACACATACACACACACACACACACACACACACACACACTCACACAAGCACGAGTGTATACACCTGCTTCCTCTGGAATAGACATGTTTGTATGATGAACATCCTGCTGTCTTATGCCAAACATGTCAGAGTAGACAAAATGTATCTCTTCTCTTCTCTTTTCTTCTCTTCTCTTCTCCCCCCCCCCCCATACACACACTGATCCGATAATCTTGATTGTTTTAATTGAAAGTCAGAAGAGGGCACTCTGGTGGTTTCATTATTAATTTAAACACTCAGGGTAACTTAAAGTGCAATTTTCACCCACATGTGAAACAGGAAAATCAATGGCAACAACAGCACTAAGCATCAAGGTTAATTACAGATGCTGGAGCCGCGGGTGTACGCCATGTTTTTATGTTTTTTTTCTTCGTTTTTCGCACCTCCTCTACTACCCCTCTAATAAGCATTTGATTCTGGCTCATTGTAATAAGTACCATAACAGGTAATGCTTAATGAGCAGAGGCTAGGGATCGACTTTGTGGATGTGCGGTCTGTTTTGTGTATTAGAATGCCTGGTTTTTGGCAGCGGAGGTCAGAAGAAAGCATAAACATTCAGAGTATTGTTCTGCAGCCAATCAAAATGGTATCCAGTTCACAAATCCTTAAACAAAACCAGTATATGCTGTTATGCCATCCAATGTTTAAGGGCTGCGGAATCTTAAAATTATTTAGGAAATTATTTATTCGCACATTAAAACTACTAAAACTAATGTTTAATATACTATTTAAGTTGAACTGTTCAGTAACAGTTTTTTGTTTTATTATTTTTCTTAGTTATTCAATTCAGTATAGCGAACAGAACTAATAATAATAATAATAATAATAATAATAATAATAATAATAATAAAATTGATAATAATAACTATAATAGGGTGGCATGTTCAACTCTCAGCGCTGGGGATTCCAAGTTCGAATCCCAATCCTCCCACAGTCCAAAAACATAGATTCAAGGTTAATTGAATGTGCCTAATTGCCCCATATAGTGTGTATGTGTTTGTGTGAGTGAATGTGCCCAGGTATAGATTGGCACCCTGTCCTGGTTGTATCTGCCCATCACCCGAAACCTTCTCCCCTGGATGGGCAAGAGAAGCCCCCCACGACCCTGGTAGAGGATAAAGTAGAATATACTGAAATTATTATTATTATTATTATTATTATTACATTTGTGTAATGACTTTATGTCTTATATCCTATACTATATTTACTATATTTATCCTTAAATTAAATATTACTATAAAACCTGATGTGGTGGCATTGTGACCTCACAGCAAAAATGTCCAAAACAAGCCAAAAAGCTTTGATTCTCGGTGTGGAAAACACAAATCCTGTTTCTCCAGGATGTTTCTGCATGTCCTCCCTGTGCCGACACTTCCGATTTCCTCACAAATCAAAAAAGATGCCCATGGGTAAATCAGAGACAGTAAATCACTCAGGCAATTAGGAGTTTATGTATCAGTGCACTCGTAGTGCCAGATAAAAAGGATGATTGTTCAGGACGGGCTTCCGGTATAAAACTGTGCCATGCCAAATATGCTGATCTCCTCTATCGCAACAATTAATGGAAACAAGTCGAATAAAAAGAAAATGACCGCATACTGTATCTAGTAGCCACATATTTTTATATTAATATCATAGACCTTACCTTTAAGAAACACTGCTTAACAAGATATCAACATGTGCACATTTAATATACAGTTTCTGGTTTTAATTAAATTTGATACTACTAAAATAAACCAAATATCAACTGTGTCTGCAAAACAGGCAGAAAGGACATATTCAATTAGATTTAATCTTAAAAATGATGAACAGATTTAATTTCCTACTAAACAAGCAGAATTATTATGCACAGACCAGAAATTTACATATTTATGTCTTTAGAAATGTAACTTCAAAAAGGGATAATGGAATAAAGTACATTGATGTGATAGCATCCTGTGATTCTAATAATGACCTTTCTCTTAACAATGGATTCCGACCAACCGCATCACTAAATAACAACCGTAATAACATACGGACAGAAAATAAGTAAAAGCAAGCCCATGCGGTATCATGTCAACGCATGCTGCAATGGTTCGGAAATGCAGTGGGTGTGTGTGTGTTTACACTATGCCCTGTTTGACCACTCTCCTTCTAATTACTGCTGTATTTTTTGCCAAGCAATGCCCACACTCTCAACCAATTAGTGTGCTTTAGGTGCTAATAAAATTATGGAAATGGAGGACTCTTATTCACGCAGGTCTGCATTACCATATTTTGAAATGTTTGACTTAATTATTACCAGGGACACAAGAGAGAGGGAGCGGGAGAAAGATAGACTTTTAAAACAGCCTCATAAAGTTGATATTAAGAGGCCAGGGATGGACCTAATGATGTGTTTGGAAATTAAGGTGATCAAACATTTAATGCAAGCTTCTCCTGTAGGCAAAAAGCCTCTAAATGAGTCAATTAGACAGGCATTATTCTCAGTGCCAGGCCACAAGTGGAGCCTGATATGCATAAAGTGTTTATCAAGACAGACGTCTACTTAAAAAGGGCCTGCATTTGAAATTACAAAGACTGTTAGTACAAAGACGCCAATGTTTTCTCCGGCTAGATAGAAGGCTTTGCTTGTTCTTAATTTTTTTGGCTGGGTGGGTGTATTAGGGTGAGAGGGTGCTCAATCAAGAAGTAATTCACCATGATCTGCATAATGGTGGATCATCAATTAGAATAACCTGATTAACATGCAAAATTGTAAAATTTGCCTAAAATAAATGCAGACGCATATATTATGCCGCAAAATGAGAAGAATTAGGAGCGGCCACGCACAACGGACATGTCAAAATTGCAGCCCTGCGTTTCCCCATCCACGCGGCTTTTTCATGGGAAAATCTGCTGTGGGAGACGTAGCCTGCAGAGACGGTGCTGTTGATAGCCTGGAGTTCTCCAGCTCTAAATTAACCAGAGGGGGAAACAACAACACAGAGATGAAGCCATCACGTGTTCCATTTGCATTCATTACCAGAGCAGCTTATTATTTTTTTTATTTTTGTGGTGTGCGTTTGGGTGGGGGGGCTCTTACAACCTTATTTTTCTGGCTGTCTGGAAAGTGACACTACTATTTTAATACCCCTCTCCTCCCTCTTCGATTCCCAGTTTTCTATCTCCTTCTTTGGTCACCACATTAGACGTCCAAATGGAGTAAAGACTCAGAATGAAGGTTCAGTTTTTGATTGCTTTATATAAAAGATTATTAATTTTTCCTCTTACCTATTACTACTGCTTCTTTCCCTCTGAGTACAATACCATTGTTAGTACATCCATCTATCTATTATCTTCCGCTTTATCCTCTATTAGGGTCGCGGTGGGGTTCCCCATGCCCATCCAGGGGAAAACGTCTCGGGCGCTGGGCAGATACACCCAGGACAGGGCGCCAATCTATCACTGGGCACACACTCAGTCACACAGACACGCACACATACACACTCTATATGGGACAATTTGAAGAACTCAATTGACTTGATCCATGTTTTTAGACTGTGGGAGGAAACCGGAGAACCCGGAGGAAACCCACGCAGACACGGGGAGAACATGGAAACTCCACCCAGATGGGGATTGATACCGGGAATCCCTGGCGCTGAGAGGCGAACGTGCTAACCACTAAGTCAATCCCCATCTGGGTGGATCGCCCATCCAGGGGAGACCAGCTCAGGCGCTGGGCAGATACACCCAGGACAGGGTGCCAATCTATCGCTGGGCACACACTCACTCACACAGACACACTCTATATGGGGCAATTTGGAGAATTCCATTGACCTTGATCCATGTTTTTGCACTGTGGGAGGAAACAGGAGAACACGGAGGAAACACAAGCAGACACGGGGAGAACATGGAAACTCCACCCAGATTTGAATTCCAACAAGGAATCCCTAGTGCTGAGAGCAAAATGTGTTAACCACTAAGCCACCGTGCCGCCCCCGTAAATATATCTCAACACTAATTATAACCACACTGCAGAATTGGCCTTTAAATCTGAATGATTTACACCAGAAACTGGAGAACCCAGGTGAAACCCATCCGGACACCGTACCACCTGATATTCGGGCGCTGGGCAGATACACCCAGGAAAGGGCAGGGCGCCTTGATCCATGTTTGTGAACTGTGGGAGGAAATAGGAGAACCCGTATGAAACCCATGCGGACACAGAGAGAACATGGAAACTCCATTCGAACCAGGAATCCCTAGTGCTGAGAGGCAAATATGTTAACCACTAAGCCACTGCGCCGCCCAAGAAGCTAATATGTAAAAAATATAAATAATAATAAAGCTTTTCATGTGTTATGTCTAAATAAATAATATAGGATTTTATTGTATTAATGTAATGTAGGGCGGCACAGTGGCTTAGTGGTTAGCACGTTCGCCTCTCAGCGCTAGGGATTCCCGGTTCGAATCCCCATCTGGGTGGAGTTTCCATGTTCTCCCCGTGTCTGCGTGGGTTTCCTCCGGGTTCTCCGGTTTCCTCCCACAGTCCAAAAACATGGAACAAGTTAATTGAATTCTCAAAATTGCCCC
>JAFMOD010001107.1:204820-228488 GCA_019802435.1 Corydoras maculifer
ATAAAACATTTTTTAAAAATGTCACGTCTTTACAGAATTCTTACTGGCAATGCTTAAACTCTATGTCCATCCATCCATTATCTTCTGCTTTAACCTCTACCAAGGTCAGGGGGGGGGGGGGGTAAGAAAAGACAAGTGAAATAGAACGGCAACTTCTAAGTGGGGCAACAAGGAAGCAGTAAACGGCATTCACATTAGTGTAAACGAGTATATGAACTAGTTTCTTCACTTAGCACTAATTACTATACATCCATCCATTAATCCATTACCTTCTTCTTTATCCTCTACTAAAGTCGCGGGGCGGTTCCCCATGCCCATCCAGGGGAGAACGTTTCGGGCGCTGGGCAGATACACCCAGGACAGGGCGCCAATCTATCGCTGGGCACACACTCACTCACACAGACACACTCTTTATGGGGCAATTTGGAGAATTCCATTGACTTGATCCATGCTTTTGGACTGTGGGAGGAAACCGGAGAACCCGGAGGAAACCCATGCGGACACGGGGAGAACATGGAAACACCACCCAGATTGGGATTCGAACCGGGAATCCCTAGCGCTGAGAGGAGAATGTGCCACCGTGCTGCCCCCATCCACACTAATTACCACCAAATAAACAACTGCATTTCAGTAGGTCTTTGAGCGATCTCACTTCCTGGCTTTGTTTTCCCAGACAGAACTAAGCGAGCACATTGGTACCACTCTTCATGGAGAGTCTTTTCATCTGAAACATCAGAGTTTTTCCATTCTGTATAGATGAACTCACAGATATGGTTTCTTTCTTTTATTTTTCATTTTTTTTATGGGAGGAAACCGGAGAACCTGGAGGGACTCACGCGGACACGAAGAACATGGAAACTCCACCCAGATTGGGATTTGAACCTGGTATCTCTAGCGCTGAGAGGCGAATGTGCTAACCACTAAGCCACCGTGCCGCTCGCTTAAACACTATGGTTAAAGGAAATTGATATTGCTCCAGCCTCTCGTTAAATTACACTAAAAGAGGTGTAGTGGTGAAAACTGAAGTGCAGGATCCTTACTGATGCATGGATGGGCGAGATCCCATAACAGTTACAGGAAAGCCCCATAATTGAGTATCTGTAGATTCTCCTGCTGCAACACAAAGTACCTGTCTGCCAACTTCACTTGCCTGCCTTTGTCCACCAGACCTAAAGATCAATCACTTTGTATCAAGTTTAAAGGGAGTGTGGGAGGTGAGTGCTCAGATGTGCGCACACACACACACACACACACACACACACACACACACACTGACCCAGTCACACATACACCAAGGTGACAAGCAGCTGGAGCGAAGCTGCGATCGATGGCAGACAAGGGAATCAGCAACAAGGAGAGGTAAAAAAACAATCACATATCAGATTGAAACTGACTTCCCCTTGTATCTTTAGGGCCCTGGCTACAATAGATTGGACAGGAAATCCAATGGAAAGCAAAGGATGAAAAGGGGAAAAAATGGAAGGGGTAAAAAACTGATTGCTAATACGCTTGAGCCAGAGCCATTTTAATCTGTGACAGTGCACGGATCTGGTGAAAACCATTATCACGTACTTGCTGTCGACGATAAGAGGCCTCTAATCTGTTTGCTAGAGGTATTGAACAAATGCATTTGAGGAGCCAAAAGGCACCGAGGTGAGGGTGGCAGAGGATGTGCCTGTGGGTTTGAATGTGAGTGTATGTTTGGGGTGGAGAATATGGGTTTCGGTGTCTGTTTGTTTTAGACTGATGAGAAAAATCAAATGTGGAAAATATAACGGCAAAGAAGTTCTCCTCTACAACTCTCTACAACAATACTTGACTATTATCAATTTATATAGCATTGCATCACGGCACGGTGGCTTAGTGGTTAGCATGTTCTCCTCTCAGCACTAGGGATTACCGGTTGGAATCCCAATCTGGGTGGAGTTTCCATGTTCTCCCCGTGTCAACGTGGGTTTCCTCCGGATTCTTCATTTTTCTTCCACAGTTGAAAAACATGAATCAAGTCAATTGAATTCTCCAAATTGCCCCATATAGAGTGTGAGTGTGTGCCCAGCAATAGATTGGCACCCTGTGCTGGGTGTATCTGCCCAGCGCCTGAGACATTCTCCTCTGGATGGGCACGGGGAGATATACCCAGGTCAGGGCACCGATCTATTGCTGGGCACACACTCACTCACACAGTCACACACACGCACACTATAGGGGCAATGTAGAGCATCCATATTTCCTCAAATCCATTTTTTTGGATTGTGGAAGGAAACCGGAGAACCCAGATGGAACCTATATGAACATAGGGAGAACATGGAAACTCCACTCAGATCCACTCATCATTCTTGAGCAGCGTTAATAGTGCGGGACAACAATGTACAGATTGGAGAACCCAGAGGAAACCCATGCGGACATAGGGTGAACATATAAACTCCAACCACTAAGCCACTGTGCCACCCAGTGTTGCATTACTTGTTTTATTATTGACATAGTGGTTAGCATGTTGGCCTCTCAGCCCTCAGGATCCAGGTTGGAGGTTCCATTTTCTCCACATGTCCACGTGGGTTATCTACGGGTTCTCCTGTTTCCTCCCACAGTCCATAAACATGGATCCAAAGTAAAGTGGCTGCTCTAAACTACCACTACATACTGTGTGTAAGTGATGTATTGGCGCCCGGTCCTGTGTGTATCTACCCAGAGCCTGAAACCTTCTCCTCTGGATGGCACAGGGAACTGCGATCCCAGTATAGGATTAAGTGGAAGATAATGAGATGAGATGATTTATCAGTAGAATCCAGTGCAGACCGAGGAAGATCTTTCTACCCACTGTGCATTATGAGGATCTACCACAGGATCACGGAACAAGATTGCGCCAACACTACATGCTATCTACATGCTACCAGCCCATGCAATCTTACCCTGAGCGCTACATTTGGTCAAATACCTCATCCTCGTTCCTTCTGAAGCTTTTCTGCACTGCCAATTGACTGTCCTATTTGTCACACATAGAATTCTTGTAGCCCCTGGCTACTAGTTAACCTGCACTCAGAGACCCCTCTGTGAAATGCTAAAGATCGCAGAACCGTAAAAGAGGGGCAACGTGATGTGCAATATGTCAAACAGAAGGACATTTTCACTCGTTCTCTCGGCACACTGCTGCTGCACAGCTGAGGCCCAAGGGCATCATCTCCCTCTGCTTGCTAACCCTTGTATAAGTTTCCAATTCCAGCTGGCCCGGGATTATGAAGCTCCTTTATTATTTATTTTATTTTATCGTCAAACTATTCCAGGACTGATAAGATGGAGATAATGGGCTTCCAGTGTCTTGCACCTTGACCTATCTACTGGTGGGGGCTGTGAGAAGACACTTATTCAATGGTTAAAGAGATTACTCTTAATGTCATGTATCTACTAGGCAGAAACAGCTAAATTGCACATTATGGGCTGGTACATAAAGCACGAGATAAGACCTGCTAATTTTTCTTTGAGTACAGTTCTAATACACACGCACTGAAGCATGCACAGCCTTGGGCTAAGAACTAGTGCTCACAGAGATGGAGATTGGTTTATAGTTAAATGTCAGTAGAGGTGAAAGGATGCCCCAAGGCCAGTGTTCTTTTTTCTGCCTGTTACACTCTGTGGTGCACTGTCAATAGAGGGACTCGGCAGTGGATGGAAGGAGTGTTTTATTTATTTTTTTGATGCGGTAAGTGTAGTGACAGTGAACAAACTGTTGTATTAATAATAATAACTAAGTGTATGGGCATTAAAGCATGATTTGCTTCATTTCAGTGAGTAAATATCAATGGCTGATCAATCAGACACTGAAATGACAACAATAAGAATGATTTTTTGTGTCTGAAGACTCTGTACAAGGGGCGGCACGGTGGTTTAGTGACATGTTCTCCTCTCAGCGCTAGGCAGGGGCGTTTTTAGGGTTTAGAAACATCAGGGACTTTAGCCCAGATCCATTATTCCCCCTCTGTCCTCTTTAAACATTGCCCTTTAATGAGTTAATTTATCCATTATGAATTTTCAAACTGTTGTTACATTCATTCTGTTTGATTATACATTTATTCATTCATTCATTCATTCCATATCTCCGGTTTTATCCTCTATTAGGGTCGCGGTGGGGTTCCCCAGCCCATCCAGGGGAGAACGTCTCGGGCGCTGGGAAGATAGACCCAGGACAGGGCGCCAATCCATCGCTGGGCACACACTCACTCACTTAAACACACTCTATATGGGGCAATTTTGGAGAACTCAATTAACTTGATCCATGTCTTTGGACTGTGGGAGGAAACCGGAGAACCCGGAGGAAACCCACGTGGACACGGGGAGAACATGGAAACTCCACCCAGATGGGGATTCGAACCGGGAATCCCTAGTGCTGAGAGGCGAACGTGCTAACCACTGAGCCACCAGCCGCCCTTCATTAGTTATATTGGATAAAATTAAATAACATATAAAATATGTCTGTCAGCAGTGGAGAGCACATTCAGTTTTGAATAAACGAACCTGAGCTTCGGCAGAAAAGCATGAATCCGTTTTACGAATCGGTGGCAGATGAGACAGATTCTGAAAGGTTTTGATTTGAAATACTGTAACTTTGAGACATTTTTCGCCTTCATAAAAAATTCTGATGGTTTCTGAACGCTGAGAACCTGCTCTTTACAGCCAACATACAGTTATTACGGTAATTTACTCCCGATACTGGCGAAAAATATCTGTCTCCTCACACACACACGAAGGTGTGTGGAAGCACAAACAGCTGATGGTGACTCAATTCTCCCGTCCCGCTGCTAGTGGAGAGGCGGCCAGAGAAAGCTGCCCTCATTATATCCAGGGCTGCTGACAAAACATCCGGGGCTATAGTCACGAAACCCAGATCTTTCTGGTTCAAATCCCAATCTGTGTGGAGTTTCCATATTCTACCCGTGTCTGTGTGGGTTTCCTCCGGATTCTCCGGTTTCCTCCCACAGTCCAAAAAACATGGGTCAAGATCAATTGAATTCTCCAAATTGCCCCATATAGAATGTGATTGTGTGTGTGTGTATATGTGTGTGAGTGAGTGTGAGTGTGTGTCTTGGGTGTATTTGCACAGCGCCCTAAATGTTCTTCCCTGGATGGGCATGGGGAACCCCCCCTCGCAAACTTGTAGAGGATAAAGCAAAAGATAATAAATGGATGGATGGAAGACCCAATATTTTTGCTTGTCTAAATGATATTGTTTTCAAATGATATTTGTTCATTATATTCCCGCACACACATACAATGAGGGTCATGACTTGTTCCCGTTGGCACCAACATGCAGATTTACAGCACTGTGCATCCAAATGCACATCCAAGTGTCCTCAACAACAATGTGGTTGCATTTTATCCACTGAGAGTGGTTAGGTATGGGATACAACTGATCTCATGATTAAAATTGAGCATGTGCATGCTGCATGATCCAGCAGTTGGTTAATTACCATTGTATCATTTAAAGTTACAGTATTTATTTTAATTGGTCCGTATAAAGTTTGTCGTGGCACAGTGGCTTAGTGGTTAGCATGTTCTCCTCTCAGCGCTAGGGATCTTATCCTATATTAGGGTCGCGGGGGGGGGGGGGGGTTCCCCATGCCCAACATTTGAACCTTGTACCTTTTCTTCTGATATATTTACAGTACATTAATTAATTAATTCATTCATTCATTCATTATCTTCTGCTTAATCTCCTATTAGGGTCGCGGGGGGGGGGGGGTTCCCCATGCCCATCCAGGAGAGAACGTTTCGGGCACTGGGGAGATACACCCAGGACGCCAATCCATCGCTGGATACACAGTCACTCACACAGACACACTCTATATGGGGCAATTTGGAGAACTCAATTAACTTGATCCATGTTTTTGGACTGTGGGAGGAAACCCACGCAGACACGGGGAGAACATGGAAACTCCACCCAGATGTGGATTCGAACCGGGAATCCCTAGCGCTGAGAGGCGAACGTGCTAACCACTAAGCCACCGTGCCACCGCCAAGTAATTAGTTCAAGTAAATTATTTATATAGTGCTTTTTAGAATAGTGCATTGTCACATAGAAGCTTTATAGTGTTATTGTCACAGGTGCCTGGGGCACCTGTCCCTCATTAACGTACTCTTTGTCTCAGTTGGGTGATTGGTTTATTTTGTGCACGTGATCGGGTGTTTTTCGTACTTAGTTTCCGTGTTCACTTATCCCGGTGCACGTCTTTGTATGGGTTTTATCCTGGTGTTAGTCGCGTTTGTGTTTCCCTCTTTCTGTTGGTGTCCTAACACCATTTTTTATAATAAATCTCTTGTTTTGTTTTTATGCCTGGTGTTTTGAACTCTTTATTTCGCGTTTGAAGACGGTACGACGCTGTGCATTTTCCTCGCACAGGTTTCATCCGTGTTAGCGTTCACAGGTGCCTCGCCGTTTTGCATTCTCTTCGCGCAGCCGTGCCCTGTGGACGTTTTCAAGCGCGAGCGGCGTACGCAGTTTCCCCGCGAAGTTGTTTTCCCGGGGAAGACGAGCGTGAGGCTAGCAGTTATAAACCTTAAAAAGGCTCAAAAAAGTGTTTGTCTCTTTTTTGTCATTACACATGTACAAGTACAAAGCAACAAAATATGTTGTTTCTTTCCAGAAGTGCAACAGGACAAGTGCAAAATGTGCAATAGATACAAATAGATATAAAGTGGACAATCAGTGTCCTCTCAGCACTAGGGATTCTCGGTTCGAATCCCAATCTGGGTGGAGCTTCCATGTCCTCCCCGTGTCTGTGTGGGTTTCCTCCAGGTTCTCCGGTTTTCTCCCACAGTCCAAAAACATGGATCAAGGTCAATTGAGTTCTTCAAATTGCCCCATATAGAGTGTCTGTGTGAGAGTGTGTGCCCAGTAATAGATTGGCGCCCTGTCCTGGGTGTATCTGCCCAGCGCCCGAAACATTCTCCCCTGGACGGGCATGGGAAACCCCACCACGACCCTAATATAGGATAAAGAGGAAGATAATGGATGGATGGATGGAAGTGTTTGTGTCTTTTTTTTACTCAACTTTATTGTCATTACACATGTACAAGTAGAATATTTTTTTTCTTACCAGAAGTGCAACGTGGCCAGTGCAGAATGTGCAATCGATACAAATAAATATAAAGTGGACAATAAGTGTGTTTTGTGTTAGCATTTGACTCGTTTTCGGTTCTGAAATTATGAAAAATTTGTAGCATTGTGGTTTTCCTTCACATCATATGTTGTAGATTGTCGTTCATTCTCTATTGATTTCCTGTTTTTGACTTTATGTCTTCAAATTGCCATTTCATTCTTAACCTTTCAGTTCTTGCATTTTCTTGACTATTGTTTCTGGACATCCCAAAGGAGATGCCAAGAATCTGCACCTGCGTCCTGCCTTTACTTGTGTTTTCGTAATAAGCTTCTACTATTAATTAGATCATCCAACCCTGGCTTCATCCTCATTAAAAAAACAGTTGTCTTTATTTAAATTACTTTTTAGTCATATAGTCTGTTGAGATGAATCTTACATTTAAATCAGACCAATCCACGGTTAAGCCAGTGTATATCGGTCGGGATAGCTGCACAATGGAAGTCGCACTGTCTTCACAGATGCGTCAGTGTAAACATCTTTATGATTTATTGTGTGTGAATGATGCCCGTCTCTGGCCTCACAGCTGTCAATCAGCCTGAGGTAAGTGTTTCTCTGGCTGATGTGGCATGGCTGACTGATTCAGCTTTCCTGACAGACCTTCCTGCTGCTCAAACAGTGTGTGACTCGTGCCATTAGATGGCTTTGGCTAAGGGCTAGGCCATCGGACAGAGAAAAGGTCAGTGCTTTTGTCAGCCAAAACGTCCAGCTGATTCATGCAGATGGAAGGAAAGGCAGATGGAGGCCAAATTTGCACTAAGGACTGATGATTTTTACTTTCGCTGCTTCTTTCACTCACCCTGTGATAAAATGATTTTATTATAAAAAATTCTACTAAGGCAGCATGGTGGCTTAGTGGTTAGCACGTTTGCCTCTCATCGCTAGGGATTCCCGGTTCGAATCCCCATCTGGGTGGAGTTTCTATGTTCTCCCCATGTCTGCGTGGGTTTCCTCTGGGTTCTCCGGTTTCCTCCCACAGTCCAAAAACATGGATCAAGTTAATTGAATTCTTAAAATTGCCCCATATAGAGTGTGTCTGTGTGAGTGAGTGTGTGCCCAGCGATGGATTGGCACCCTGTCCTGGGTGTATCTGCCCAGCGCCCGAGACGTTCTCCCCTGGATGAGCATGGGGAACCCCACCGCGACCCTAATAGAGGATAAGCGGGAGATAATGAATGAATTAATTTCTACTAAGGCAGCAGCATGGTGGCTTAGTGGTTAGCATGTTCGCCTCTCTGGGATTCCAATCTGGTGGATCCCAATCTGGGTGGAGTTTCCATGTTCTCCCCGTGTCCGAGTGGATTTCCTCCGGGTTCTCCGGCTTCCTCCCACAGTCCAAAAACATGGATCAAGTCAATTGAATTCTCCAAATTAACCCATAATGTATAGAGTGTGTTTGTCTGTGTATGTATGTGTGTGTGTGTGTGTGTGTGTGTGCCCAGCGATAGTGCCCTGTCCTGAATGTATCTGCCCTGGATGTATCCCAATCTGGGTTAACTTTCCATGCTGTTCCCGTGGCCGTGTGGGTTTCTTCCGGGTTCTCCGGTTTCCTCCCACAATTGAATCTTCCAAATTGCCCCATATAGAGTATGTTTGTGAGTGTATGTCTGTGTTAATGAGTGTGTGCCCAGCGATAGATTGGCGCCCTGTCCTGGGTGTATCTGCCCAGTGCCCAAAACGTTCTCCCCCTGATGGGCATGGGGAAGCCCCCGTGACCCTAGCACAGGGTAAAGCAGAAGATAATGGATGGATGGATAAATATGTCAGTGCATGTTGTTTATAGGGCAGGATATAAAATTTGAATTTTGCACATTCTACCCTCTGCCTTTAAACTGTCCATCACAATAAAATGTGTCCAAACCTTACTCTGCTTTCTGTCACTCATTTTCTTCACCTGACCAGCTATTTATTTCTCTATTTATTGTGCAAACGTCTCTCAGTGTGTTAACCGTGCGTGTGCAACCCCTACAGTCTCCTCCCACATTGACTCCCAATCATTAACCGGCTCTCCTCGTTCATGTTAAAGAGCCAACTCTTAGAGCTGGATCGTTGTCGACCGACTCATCACTAGCGGGTTGGATCACCAGGTGATCACCAGGTTATCACTAGAGCGTGTGTTCCTTGTAAAGGGTCTGGTAATATTTTTCAGATTACCAAAGCAACAAAACCTTATTCAGTAGAAGTGGCTTGGTCAGACTCTATGTGACATGTGACAGTGACATGCGGCACCCACAGACTTTTCCATACATCCTCGAATATCCCCATATCCGATTCCATCCACCCATCCATCCATTATCTTCCGCATTATCCTCTATTAGGGTCGCGGAGGGGGGTTCCCCATGCCCATCAAGGGGAGAACGTTTTGGGCGCTGGGCAGATACACCCAGGACAGGGCACTAATCTATTACTGGGCACACACTCACTCACACAGACACACTATATGGGGCAATTTGGAGAACTCAATTGACTTGATTCATGTTTTTGGACTGTGGGAGGAAACTGTAGAACCTGGAGGAAACCCACGCGGACAGGGGGAGAACATGGAAACTCCACCCAGATTGGGATTCGAACTGAGAATCCCCAGCACTGTGAGGCCAACGTGCTAACCACTAAGCCAATGTGCCGCCCCATATGCGATTCCATTTTATTTAATTCCATGCTTTTCTCCGATAATTTAATTAAATATTTTTTTTCCTTGTAAATAATGCATTTGCACAGTAGTTGGTACCTGCGCATGAGCTTTTCACTCACCAGCACACCTGTACTAGGTAATGTGACAATAAAAATCCTCAAATCCTTGAATCTAACTGGACTCTAGGCCTGTGACATAAATCAGGTCATGTACACAGATGAATCAGTACATGGTCACTGTACATCATCTGGTCCTGTCAGTAGAGTACGACGAGCTATATAAAGTAGCTTGAGTGTCAGTGAATCATCTGCTATCATGCTACACAACATGCTTACAAACATCCACAAGTATAGAGCAGCAAGTCTTCCTTGACACACACACACACACAGACATACACAAACACACTCCCAGATTTTATAGGCTCAGAGCTCCAACTATTGCCACATGGCAGTGAACTTTGTGGGAGATAAATGAATATCCTCATACACATAAACAACATCACACAGAGCCCTCCTTGAGTCTTCCCCACTAATTCCTATTCATTTAAACACCACATGGGCAGGACGTGCAGCCAGCTCCACATTCATTATTTAGCCGCTTTTGTTTATGAATAGCTTACTGGTGCAGGCCCGAGTCTGCATAGAACGGGCCTCGTAAATCACAAGCGCCGAGTTGTTTTCCCGGGGTCGGCTCAGTATGAGAGCCTGCGTACGTGTGCGTGTACAGCTTGAAGACGACTTGTCAACAATTTACCTTAGTGCGCCTCTTCGCCGTGTTTAATTAGTAATGAGGACAAATATTTGTTTGTTCCAGAGGCGAGAGCCAGAGAAAGAGCTGGAGAGATTGAGGGGATTGATCCCCCTCTGGACAAAATTAAAGTCGGTGCTCTCTGTCAACCTGGACCCGTTCCAACAAGACACTTCAATGTGGAAATAGAAAGGTGTGTGTGTGTGGGGGGGTGGGGGGTGATGAAAAAGCCTAAGGTTGAGGGTAAACATAAACGAACATCAACAACACCACCAGGGCCAATCTGCCGACGGCAACTTCCCCTTTCTTATTTATCACCGGAAGATTTAGCCCGGCCGGTTTTTGTCAAGAGGGAACGTACGCAGGACAAACCCAGGCTGTTTTAACATAGTCTTACTAATAAATAATCCTGGGTTGCATCATTTGTCAATGTGACATTCACACCATTATTGAGTTCCACTTGGGGGGATTCAGCTGGATTCGTTCCCCCTGCTATTTCATTGAAGTGCCACCGACCTAAAGAGGAGAGTGATGGTACTGCTCTGACACTGTTCCCGTCGGTTCCCAGCTCACAGAGGTTTCTGAAATGGACGCTGTTATCAGCTGTACTAAATTTAATGATTCCTACTTTGAATATTCGGCTCGGGCTTCAAAGCAGTCAAGCTTATTGGTTGGACACTTGTGATCAGTTAGATCCAGCGAAGCAAGTGTGAAAAAAATCCTTAAGGGTTTACAGTAACTGAGATGACTTACGGTTCCAGGAACTGAAGTACGCCTTTGATACTGGTCCGTAGACCCAAGTTCAGCAACTAAAATCATAAGGATGCCAATTAAAAACAGATCAGTATGAAAGGCTATTGTCCACCTGCTGCTGCGACTGCGGCTCCCGAGGCCCTGCAGATATGAATGCTGTCCGTGGTTCTGAAACGAACAGACGCAATATTTGCAGTGTTCATTTTGGGACTCTCATCATGAGTGCTACTCAGTAATTATACATACTTCAGTGGTTGCTAAATAACAAACTAGAGAGGTGTATTTCTTAAAAGAGTGTTATTGCAGCTTGGCAGTGCATTCGCATATCAAAGCAATACAGTGAACGAGGTAAAAAGTGGGTGTTGCCGGGTATTAGGGTGTCTATTAACTTTGGTCACACCAATGGTCAGGATAGTTTATAGCTGGAAAGGCATTGATATCTCAAACTATTTCAAAAGCACTGCAAGTAAATGGGACCAAAACTGGCACATGGCGAGTTTTGCATCTGTAGCCTGAAAATTGACGTGTCGCGCCTCTATGGAAATTGGATTTTTAGGGTTAGGGTTAGGATTAGGGTGATTTTTACCATATGACATGATCTAAGCCAAATTTAAAGATTGCAATTACTCTGCGGTTTCACAGGACCTGTCTGGCTGCAGCCACCTCAAACTCCAGTGAGCTTTTACACCTTTGTTGCTCAAAACTTATGGTAGCAGTAGGTTACGGTAGTGCAAAAATCACCGTAATGCAAAGTTAATGGGAAATTTGGCTTGTAAAAACAACGTGTCCTGTGACAACCGTGTTGATAACTTTAAGACTGAAAAATGGAATAACAATAGCGGCACGGTGGCTTAGTGGTTAGCACGTTCACCCCTCAGCACTAGGGATTCCCAAGTTGAATCCCATCTGGGTGGAGTTTCCATGTTCTCCCCGTGTCTGCGAGGGTTTCCTCTGGCTTCTCTGGTTTCCTCCCACAGTCCAAAAACATGGATTAAGGTCAATTGAATTCTCCAAATTTCCCCATATAGAATTTGTTTGTTAGAGTGATTGTGCCCAGTGATAGCTTGACATCCGGTCCTGGGTGTATCTGCCCAGCGCCCAAAACCCCTCCCCTGGATGGGCATGGGGAACCCCCCGTGACCCTAGTAGAGAATAAAGCAGAAGATAATGGATGGTTGAATACAATAACAATGGTGTGAATGCCATATATAGCAATCCCACTTATTCTTAGGTCTGACTTCATTTTGGTTTGGGATGTTCCACAGCCTTCTAAAGCCTTCTCGTTTTTTAAAAAAGTTCTTTGTAGGTGTTGCTTACCCAACATGGCTTTCGCCAGCATCTCCCATCCCAACTTTAATCATGTCTCGCCATGTGCAAGATTATGCATAACCCACATGACATGATGCACAACCCTGCATCTAACCGTCAGACATAGAGCAGAGTATAAAAACAACAACTTTCACCTAGCTCTTATTCCATTCAATTTGTCATGCTTAAAAAACAAACAGGCCGTGAGTGGATGAATAAATAAAGGCAACAAAATGGATAGTGTGAAACCGAGTATGGCATTGTAGCAGTGCAGCAAGACCTTTGGGAGTGTAGCCTGTGGAGAAAGCCTCACTTGCAGATCCAGCTTGGGCTCCAGGGGTTGTGTTCATCATAGTGTCTATTCCTGGAAGGGGCCCATCCATCAGGCGGCATGCATCATGGATCATTGAGGTGGAGAGGAACCTGTACTGGCCTGCAGGATGGGTGGGGTTCTGGTATTGGATGTGACAAAAGATTATTTGCTAGGACCCAAAGTACTCTAAAAAGCTGCAATTAAGCCCAATTCCTATATCAAAAATAGAAGTTCTATAATTTTACTAGAAATTCTATTTAAATCGTATATCATGGAGATAATAAAATGGGTAATACTTTAATATATGATTGTTTTCATTATGATTCATGATGCATGTGTCTGCGATTATGAATCGCCTTGCGTGTCATTGTAAATTTGCATCACAACTTAGAAGCCTTATTAAAGTATACATTTTATAGGCTCTGTGGCTACACATCAGTCTGTTTGCTTGGAAATATGATCCACCATCCGACTAGAAGCGTCTCTGCGGGCATAAGAGGTGAATCATTTTAATGAATGATTAAACATTTAGATCGAACGAAATAGATGAAGGGAAAAGAAATTTACTACAGATTTTCCTCCTTTTTTCCTAGAATTCTTGTTATCAAGCATTAACATAAAATGTTCGGCTTCGGGCTGAGTAACGCATCACCATGAATAAATATTACAGAGACTCAAAGACTAATACGTTAGTTGGGGGGGAGGCACAGATGCAAAGAGAACCCAATTTTTTTTCGGCAAAACGTTGCCAGTTGTTTGTAGGAGAACAAAACTAACTTTTTGACTTACAAATTATAACTTAAACTACTTATTATATATATAATATTATAGGGCAGCATGGTGGCTTAGTGGTTAGCACGTTCTCCTCTCAGCACTAGGGGTTCCCGGTTCGAATCCTAATCTGGGTGGAGTTTCCATGTTCTCCCCGTGTCCACGTGGGTTTCCTCCACGTTCTCCAGTTTCCTCTCACAGTCCAAAAAACATGGATCAAGTCAATTGAGTTCTCCAAATTGCCCCATATAGAGTGTGTGTGTGTGTGTGAGTGAGTGTGAGCTCAGCGATTGATTGGCGCCCTGTCCTGGGTGTATCTGCCCAGCGCCCGAAACGTTCTCCCCTGGTTGGGCATGGGGAACCCACTCACGACTGTAGTCTTTAGTATAGGAAATGCGTGATAATAAGATCAGAAATAATAAATCATTGTCATTTATCAGCAGCACGGTGGCTTAGTGGTTAGCATGTTCTCCTCTCAGTGCTTGGGATTCCGGTTCGATTCCCAATCTGGTTGGAGTTTCCATGTTCTCCCCGTGTCTGCGTTGGGTTTCCTCCCACAGTTCAAAAACATGGATCAAGGTCGATTGAATTCTCCAAATTGCCCCATATAGAGTGTGTTTGTGAGTAAGTGTGACTGTGCCCAGCAATAGATTGGCACCCTGTCCTGGGTGTATCTGCCCAGCGCCCGAAATGTTCTCCACTGGATGGGCATGGGGAACCCCCCCGCGGCCCTAATAGAGGATAAAGCGGAAGACAATGGATGGATGGAATTTATCATGTGTTGTTCACCAGTTTTTCAGGTAGTATTTATTTTACAATTTCACAATATTTTACTATTTTACAAGCTTCCAAGGAGCATATATTTTTATATAAAAATAATGTTTTTGAAAAGGGTTTTTCCCATGATTGTATGCGGAATAAAGCAAAGGCATTGTAAAACATATTTATTCATTCATTATCTTCCGCTTTATCCTCTATTAGGGTCACGGTGGGGTTCCCCATGCCCATCCAGGAGAGATAGTCTCGGGCGCTGGGCAGATAGACCCAAGACAGGGCGCCAATCCATCACTGGGCACACACTCACTCACACAGACACACTCTATATGGGGCAATTTTGAGAGTAAAACATATTAATGCTTTTTATTAAACTTATTACTTTACTTTACTTTACCAAACTTACCAGCTTCATCTCAAACTGCTTTTATTTGTTCATCGTCCGTCTCCCTGTGCCACCTTTCCTTTCCTTGGCCATATCTTTTGTAAAACCCAGCAGGTAAAAACAAGAACATGTTGCCTTTTACAAGATATGTCACAGCAGACAGACCAGACGCAATAAGCAATATCGGACTGCAAAGAGAAGAAATGTTCACAAACAACACTGCACTGTTTGTTTCGTCATGCATCTTAACATCCTCTAGCCTCGTTGTCTGGACCGGCTGACAGGCCAAGCCACCGGTCCTCAGGTGGGCAGTTCAGACCTGCCAGCAATGCTTCATGACATTGGGACCATTTTGGTCGTCTAAATAAATTCATTAAAAAGCTAAGATGGATGATACCACCAAAACAAAACACCTTCATTATGTGTACATTACGTTTCCCCCTCCAGTACAATGCAGACACGTCCCCTGATTACAAAATAATGATAATTTTGAATATTCATCTCATCTAATTATCTATAATAGGGACAAGGTAATGGAGGGGTTCTCCTTATCCATCCAGGGCACTGGGCAGATACACCCAGAACAGGGCACTAATCCATTGCTGGCAATTTAGATAAGACCAATTTAGAGCAGTTAATTTACCTTGAATCCAAGTTTTTGGACTGTGGGAGGAAGCCAGAGAACCCAGAACATGGAAACTCGACCCAGGTCGGGATTCGAACCTGGATCCCTAGCACTTAGAAGCAAACATGCTGACCACTATTTATACCCTATTACACTATTAACTATCCAGCCGTCTGCTTTATCCTGTACTAGGGTTGGGGGGGTTCTCCATGCCATCAAGGGGAGAACGCTTCGGGCGCTGGTCAGATACACTCAGGAAAGGGCGCCAATCTATCATTGGGCACACACTCACTCACACAGACACACTCTATATGGGGCAATTTGGAGAATTCACTTGACCTTGGTCCATTTTTTTGGACTGTGGGAGGAAACTGGAGAACCCGGAGGAAACCCACGCGGAAACGGGGAAAACATGGAAATCCCTGATGCTGACAGGAGAACATGCTAACCACCAAGCCACTGTACTGCCCTATATATATATATATATATATATATATATATATATATATATATATATATATATATATATATATATATATATTCATTATCATCCACTTTTATCCTCTATTAGGGTCACGCGGGGTGGGGGTGGGGGGGGTTCCTCATGCCCATCCTGGGGAGAACGTCTCGGGCGCTGGGCAGACACACCCAGGACAGGGCGCCAATCCATCGCTGGGCACACACTCACTCACTCACTCAAACACACTCTATATGGGGCAATTTGGAGAATTCAATTGACCTTGGTCCATTATTTTGGACTGTGGGAGGAAACCGGAGAACCCGGAGGAAACCCATGCGGACGCGGGGAGAACATGGAAATCCCTAGTGCTGAGAGTAGAACATACTAACCAGCCACCGTGCCGTCATATATATATATATATATATATATATATATATATATATATATATATATATATATATATATATATATATATATATATAGCACCTTTAAATACAGTATTCTTTACCATAATCAGTAGCTTTTCATGTTTTAACCAAGCACAGAGGTGTACTAGTGTACTATGGAAATCGATTCCTTCCAGCATCTGTTTACTCCATCTGTATGAATTGCTTGATGCTAAATAAAAACCTAATCTTTAACTTCACCATAATTTCATCAGTTATGATCCCTTTAGTCCTGTCCCGTAATAATGCTCGCACATAAAAATGAGCTGCTGACTCAGTACCTACTGTTGGTTGCTTCCCAATCAATAGCTGCTGTGCAAATGAGAGGCCAGCGCTGTAAAACATGTGGGATATGAGTAACTTCCGACCTGGGAATGCTAGCTGGTGTTCAAAGCGCAGTAGAGCAGGGTCCAAGTCCCAGCAGTACCTGCACTCTGTGTGGTTTAAAATGCACACGCTTGTCTGACAAGCATTGATCAGTGGCCCAAACACCCGAGCGTGGAGTGGGGACCCAGGAGAGCCTTCTTTGTGCTGGATTAAAGAGTAGTGGACAGACCTATTGCCTGAAGCCAGCCCAATAAAGAGCACATGCTTTATGACGGGCCGAGCGAACCACTGGCTCAATGTAATCGCTCAATAGCTCTATCTCTTAAATTGTGCCGTGTTGACAAGCTAAGCGTGGCTATCGTCAGCTCTAGGTGAGGATATTACAATTCCAAGAAATGTTAGGGGAAAAGAAATGTACCAGTAGTACCATCCATCCATCTATTATCTTCCGCTTTATACTCTACTAGGGTCAAGGGGGGGGGGGGGGGGGGGGGTTTCCCCATGCCTATCCGGGGGAAAACATTTCGGGTGCTGGGCAGATACACCCAGGACAGGGTGCCAATCTATCACTGGGCACACACTCACTCACACAAACACACAATCTTTATGGGGCAATTTGGATAATTCCATTGACTTGATCCATGTTTTTGGACTGTGGAAGGAAACCGGAGAACCCGCAGGAAACCCACACGGACACGGGGAGAACATGGCAACTTCACCCAGATTGGGATTTGAACCAGATATCCCTAGCGCTGAGAGGCGAACATGCTAACCACTAAGCCACCGTGCCGCCCCTAGTGTAACCATATATTTCTAAATTAAATGCTTCAAATCGCCCCATATAGAGTGTGTCTGTGTGTGTGAGTGTGTGCCCAGTGATGGATTGGGGTGCTGTACTGGGTGTGCCTGCCCAGCGCCCGAAACGTTCTCCCCTGGATGGGCATGGGGAACCCCCCCACGACCCTTGTACAGGATAAAGCGTAAGATAATGGATGGATGGAAGCTTCTGCAGCAGGCTGACAAAGTGCACGGCGGAAGATGGCTTCATTTAAGCAGTGTTGACAGGCGGGAAAGCCAGCACACAGCCCTTTTCACTGCTCAGCCTGTAATTAAACATTACAATGAGCAAGGGCCCACGAGACAGCCCAGCTAATTAGCGCCTGAATGAGATCCTCTTCTTACCTTCTTTCACTCCCTTCCTCCAGAGGCGGTTGCTAAAGAGAACATGACATAGAGCTTTATCCAGCCAGAGTTTTTTGCTTAGCTGGAAGAGAAAAGGCCTTTTGGGACTTTATATTGTGAGGAACTTGTCCTTTTTTATTGAATTCAACATCAGGTGGCCTTATGCATGCTGAGTTCACCAATGCAATTGCGCATCACAACATCGGCCACAAGTTCTTTTTTGGCAGGGTTTGTAACACTTTGGGCAGACGAGGCCTTTGGCACCGTAATTAGACTGGCGACGATGCTGTGCCCTGGCCTGATGGCTTGACCGTCAAAAACAACATGCTCCAATTAACATCACCTTAACACAGCGACCATGGACCCCCTATGCCCCTTCTGCCCCTTTAGAAGTGTGGAATCAAAGAACCAGGAGGCGCTAACTCCAAGGACATAATTGGGCTGCCCTCTAACCCCTGTACCTCAAATCAGCCAGCTTGACTGTGCCAAAACACTCCCCTGTGCTAACTAGCTTTCGCAGCCACTACTCATTAGACATAAATACCCTAAGCCTTGGAAAAAAAAATAAAAATGACACACAAAAACACACACAAAAAAAACAGCCATGCTTCATCATCCTCATCCACCTCATCATCATCGTCATCATTTTTTATCATACATTCCGAGCAGACTGTAGGTCTGGGTTTAATAAGCAGCACATCTACATGTTTAAAGCCTGGCCCTACTTTTGGTGGGTGTGATTGCTGTTTTAAATCTGCTCCAATTAAAGCCTGTGGAAAAACGCAAAAAAAAAACAAAAAAAAAAAACACACACCTGAGCCACGGACAATCGAGTGGACCATGCGGCGGACAATGTGGGTTCGACGGAGAACCGCCTCATTAAACCGATGCATTCCAGAACAGTGGGATGTCCTCGATTTATTTGCTGTATTGTTAAATAGAGCTGATAAGAAATCGCTCACTACATCATTAAAACCTACACAGTTGCTGCCAGTTCATTGAGGTGTCCTTATTACCATGTGAACAAACTCTGGAAAACTGGGCCTTTGATGGTGGCAACAACTCTTCACAAGCATATAAAAGAGGTGCGCATAACTGTACAGCCAGACATAAATATAGTCACGGTTTTAAAGCATGGGGAAACAGCTTTGTTTTCTTTTTCTGACCGTGCATGCTAACGACTCTTCATTTTATGACAAACACTAACATAAAACAGAATTGTTGGTCGCTCCCAAGAGAGGCTATGTACACCACATGCAATTTTTGCTGCCATTATTCATATATTATTCATATATGGAATGTAGCGTTGTGCTAAATACTAATACTATACATACTATACTGTACAGAGAGCTTAAATGGAGGCTATGTGTTCTGTATTACCCAACAAATAATTGGGTTCCTTTAGTTGTGGAACCGGGGGCTTAGTGGTTAGCACGTTCACCTCTCAGTGCTGGGGATCCAGGTTCAAATCCTACTCTGGGTGGAATTTCCGCGTGGATTTCCTCCGGGTTCTCCGGTTTTCTCCCACAGTCCAAAAACATGGATCAAGGTAAATTGAAAGCTCTAAATTGCTCCATATGGAGTGTGTTTGTATGAATGAGTGTGTGTCCTGCGATAGATTGGCGCCCTATCCTGGATGTATCTGCCCAGCGCGCGAAACAGTCTTCCTTGGATGGGCATGGGGAACCCTTCCCCCACGACACTTTAGGATTTCCTACAAGTTCCCCGGTTTCCTCCCACAGTCCAAAAACATGGATCAAGGTCAATTGAAAGCTCTAAATTGCCCCATATAGAGGGTGTTTGTATGAATGAGTGTGTGTCCAGCAATAGATTGGCGCTCTATTTCTGGATGTATCTGCCCAGCGCCCGAAACAGTCTTCCTTGGATGGGCATGGGGAACAGTCTTCCTTGGACCCCCACAATGGATAATTGTGTTTGTTTAGTTGTGGAACCGGGGGGCACTGTGGCATTGTGCTTAGCATGTTCACCTCTCAGTGCTGGGGATCCAGGTTTGAATCCCAATATGGGTGGATGTTTAATGTTCTTCTCTTGGCTGTGTGGGTTCCCTCTGCGTTCTCAGCCCAAAATCTTGGATTCAAGGTAAACTGAATGCTCTAAATAGTCCCAAATAGAGTGTATTTGTATGTGTGAGTGAGTATCGGATCATGCCGTCACTCATATAATACACAGTACATGCATCCTATAGGAACGCACCCAGACGAAGAAACATAAGGAACTGAAATTAAAAGGCGAGTTGTCCTTAAGAGTTTAATTGCGAGTGGCATCTTAGCGCTACACGCTGCTAAGCTAAGTGTAGCTCAGTTTAGAGGTTGTGTATGATGAGTGGAACCAATATATACCCCTACTGCACACCCCTACTGGATAATAATGATTATTGTAACCATATTTTCTGATTGGGCGGCACGGTGGCTTAGTGCTAACCATGTTCTCCTCTCAGCACTAGGGATTCCCGGTTCAAATCCCAATCTGGTTGGAGTTTCCATGTTCTCTCTGAGTCCACGTGGGTTTCCTCCGTGTTCTGTGGTTTCCTCCCACAGTCCAAAAACATGGATCAAATCAAGTGAGTTCTACAAATTGCCCCATATAGAGTGTGTTTGTGTGAGTGAGTGTGTGCCCAGCGATGGATTGGCGCCCTGTCCTGGGTGTATCTGCCCAGCACCCAAGACGTTCTCCCCTGGATGGGCATGGGGAACCCCCCCCCAGCGACCCTAATAGATAATGGATGGATGGATATTTTCTGATATCCACCAGGGTTGGAGAATAAGCAAAGTGTTGGACATTACCCCAAGTACGAATCCCCACATATCAGATGCTTCCTCATTAGAAAGGTGACCCTTCACCACATTTTCCTCATTTTCTCTCCTCACTTAGACTCTTATCCGTAGATGTGGAATGTGATGGCTACTGTAAGAATAGCTCTGAAAAATGACAAGCCTATTCAGGCAACACATCAGCCCCATCCAGCTCATTAATGGAGCCATCATGTTCATTTTACCCCCAGAACTGGGTTAGTGCCTGTGTTTAATTTGCCTTTTCCATTATTGTCTTATTGGCCTAAGCCTTTAACTTCTGCAGGCGACTTTTATTTTAACCTTGAACTGACCACCCCGGTGCTAATGATTTGAAAGTGAGTGGGAAAAAAGAGACTGGGGAGAGACATGTCATCTCTATGAGTTAACAGGAAAATGAGGGTGAGGATTGTAATGATTTCTTTCCTGGGTAAATAATTTAAGCATTAACACATTATAAACTCGCATCTACATCCCAAAATAAAAAAGAATCTTTTTTTTCCAGGGGTTAAGTGGCTCGTAGTTCACCTCACAGTGCTGGGGATCCAGGCTCGAATCTGGGTGCAATTTCTATGTTCTCCAGATTCTCCCACAGTACAAAAACATACGTTCAACGTATATTGGTTGCTCTAAATGGCTTTATCTAAATTGCCTCTATATATGTGTGTGTGCCTGTGCGAGTGAGCGTGTGCCCAGTGATGGAATGGCACCCAAAATATTCTTCCCTGGATGGGCATGTGGAACCCTACCGTGATTCAAATATAGAATTAAGCATGAGATAAAGAAATAAGAAATAATAAATCACTGTAAATTAGTATTTGACCTATTTTTAAAGCTATTATTCCAGATAATATCCATCCATCCATCCATTATCTTCCGCTTTATCCTCTAATATGGTCGCGGGGGGGTTCCCCATGCCCATCCAGGGGAGAACTTTTTGGGCGCTGGGCAGACACACCCAGGACAGGGTGCCAAGCCATTGCTGGGCACACACTCACTCACACAAGCCAAACACACGGGACACGGGGAGAACATGGAAACTCCATCCAGATTGGGATTTGAACCGGGAATCCCAAATGCTGAATGTGCTAACCATAAAGCCACCGTGCTGTCCCCATGTAATATATATATATATATATATATATATATATATATATATATATATATATATATATATATATATATATATATATATTATTTATCCTGACAGGTGACACCATAAAATTCAAAGTTTACATAGAGGGGGTAATAGAAAAGAATCCTATAGAATAGAATCTTAAGCGGAAGTTGGTTGAGATGAGGTTATTTTCCAAATTTTCTTTATTAAATATTAACTTTGCATTGCTAGCTTGATTAAAACATTACATGTATCACTTATATTATCTTAAAACAGACAATATGATGTATCCTGATTAGTGTTGTTGTAACCATTGACTGTTAAAGCCTATCACAAGTTCACTATCTTTGCTTCAGCTTAATTGTGAATATAGATATGTATTCTGCATGTGTGTGCGTGTGTGTGCGTGTGTGTGTGTGTGTGTGTGTGTGTGTGTGTGTGTGTGTGCATGTAAAAGAAAGAATTAAAAATGTACAAAGACGTGGCATTACATATATATATGTATATATATATATATATATATATATATATATATATATATATATATATATATATATATATACAAAGAGCCAAAGACATTCTAGGCAGGTCACTATCTTTGCTTTAGCTTAATTGTGAATATAAATATGTATTTTCCATGTGTGCATGTGTGTGTGTGTGTGCGTGCGTGTGTGTGTGTGTGTAAACGAAAGAATTAAAAATGTACAAAGACGTGGCATTAGTCAATAACAGCCGAACACTCAAATGAGTATTTTGCATGGTGAAATTAAACTGTCATGAATAATTATTCTAATGGAATCAGCATCATGAACATAAGCATTGCATATGCACATAAGACATAATTTGATTTCATTCGACTTTAGAATCTACTAATTTTGTGTGTCATCTACTGTACAGAAGGTACAATGAGCAAAACCACATCATGTTATTGGTATCTAATTTAAATGATTTTAATAAATGCACCTACCCCTGTAATATTATAGAGGCCTGGGTTTTTAATAAAACGTTCTCCCCTTGATGGGCATGGGGGAACCATGCCCAGCACCCTAGTCTGTGGCTGTCCAGATTTTCTCTAATTTCACATTATTTTCTCATGCCTTCTCATAGCATCATTAGACAGATCAAATGAACACGGAGTGGACTGCGAATCTAAAGAGCAGCATCATTCCGTAAGTTGTTTTTAGTAGGGAGCTTAACTGGCTGCTCTTAGCTTCCAAACGGACAGTTAACTTATGTTTTGGTGGACGTGCTGACTCTCAAGGGAAATTGCTAGTAGTTTAGTAAGATGCAGCCGTAGGAACAAGGCCAGCTTCCCAGCAGCTACTGGACCGTTGCTGCTTCTGGTTGCATTCCAAATCAACATTAAGGCTGGAATCAGTAGTTTAGATTAGGACCTGGGGCAATCATTTGCCTCTCCATTTTAATATCTTGTACCCGGGGTGAGCGGCGTCCTTTTTTTTTTGGAACACTGTTCACACTGCCTTGAGAAGCTTTAGATGTGACAGATTAAATATGCCAAATATTTTAGAGTGACTGAAATAAGTATGAGCGTTGAAGGGGAAGTTGAAAATTTTACTGTCTTGTTTATATCCATTCATTCATTATCTTCCACTTTATCCTATATTAGGGTCACGGAGGGAGGGGGGGGGGTTCCCCATGCCCATCCAGGGGAGAACGTTTCGAGCGCTGTGCAGATACACCCGGGACAGGGCGGCAATTTATCGCTGGGCACACACTCACACACTCACTCACACAAACACACTCTATATGGGGCAATTTGGAGAATTCAATTGACTTGATCCATGTTTTTGGACTGTGGGAGGAAACCGGAGAACCCGGTGGAAACCCACGCGGACACGGGGAGAACATG
>JAFMOD010001107.1:233082-254954 GCA_019802435.1 Corydoras maculifer
ATATATATATATATATATATATATATATATATATATATATACATAATAGTTAATATAAAACAGTTACAGTAATATTTCCAGTAAAACATACCAGTTGTGGTAGTGGATAGCATGATCACCTCTCAGGGGTGGGGATCCATGTTTTCACCATGTCCACGTGGATTTCTCTATTTTAAAAAATATGTATTTAAGGTGATTCGGCTGTTCTAAATTGCCTGTATGCAAATTGCCCCATACACTGTGTGTGTGTGTACTGTGTAGACACCAGCCCGAGACCAAAATCAAAAGATTGTGAAAGATCTCCACAATCAGGTTTTCTCCTTTACCTTAAACAGTTGCGAGTATATGATGTCATCACATCCTATTATATTTTTAATGAAAACCACTAGCTTATAATTAAACAAAATAAAAACATCTTCATTAAACGTCTCTGAATTTTGGTACTTTTATAAAAAAAAATACTATAACTTATTAACTGTTACTTTATTCTATTTATAACTGATACAGTGTTTAAGTTAGAATCTATATTTCAATATTTTCTGTAGCTAACTAGTATATCTTCAGCCTTCTTTAAATCATTAAAGGGTTTCATGTTCTCTTCCTGTCAGCATGGGTTCTCCGGCTTCCTCCCACAGTGCGAAAACATAAATTCAAGGTGAATTGGATGCTCTTAATTGCCCGTATATAGTGTGCGTCCCTGTGAGCGAGCGATAAATTGGCACCCCGTCCTCTGGCTGGGCATGGGGAACCCGCGACCTGCAATCCTAGTCCCTAATATTGGGATAAGCAAAAGGCAATGAGATGACATGAGCGACATTCAAATACTATGAAGCTCAGCACCATTAACTAAGTTAGGCATGTATTGAAAATATATGTTCTATGTGATAGTGCTTTTGTTTCCAAAGAAAGGTCTAAAAACCTGTGTTATATTAGTGCAATCTTTCTGGTTATTTTAACCTTTCTCAGCTCGGTCTTCTTAACCAAGGCTTCGTCCCCCGCACATACATCTACCTCTTTCTTTCTACTCCTCTCTGTCTAGTGACACCACCTCAGCAACTAATTAGAATTCTGTCACTAAGTAAATGCATTCTGACCACGGGCTGACAGTTGTGCCTCCCTGCTATTTGGTTTGGAGAGTAAAATGCGTGAGTGAGATAGAGAAGAAAAGGCAGAGCGAGACAATCAAGAGTGTGGCAACCTGGCGACGGCGGTGGCAGTCTTTCTTTTAACAGGAGTGGTGCTGGTCTTTGCCACTGACCTGACAGTCATTTAAATTACAGCGGAGAAAAGGGAAGGCCAGCCAAACACTGTGGAATAATGCACTGCCTGACGGACTGAGTGAGTCCTGTTTGCCCTGACAACGGCCTGCACTCTCTTCCTTTTCAATTAAGAGAGAGAGAGGAGGGCTGAGTGGTCCGTATCTCCCCACCCCACCTCCCATCTTCAGCTCAACCTTCACTCATCCCGACACCGTCTCGCCTTCTCCTCCATGACTCCTGTCCCGCTCTTGCATCTTTTCCCACCCATGTGCCTTCCCAACCAGGCCAAAGCTCTGTCTCCACCTCAGCTTTGCCGCTGATCCAGTCAAACGCAAATGAGTGTAGAGCCGATGCCGGTAATATCCCATGACTTCCAGACAGACCACGGCTTATTAGCTTTCCGAAAGGTGTTATGGCAAGGTTTTTAGTAAGGGCTGCATTTGAAATTGCAGTGTTGAGATCGTGCAGGATTATAATATCTGCTGATTTGTTTACTATCGTTTCGGCGATCCATTTTGTAAAGAGACACTGGGTTCTTATATTATTCATTCGGTAGAGTTGGCAGGAGGGAATCCATTTTTACAGTGTAATTAGCTGTCAATTTTCTCGCAGTTCGCCTACTGCTTAAAACGTAAGGTGGAAAGAGTTCTTTTATTCATTGGGATGGCAGTTTGGGTAGGGTCTTTGGGAAGTGTGTCAGTGCTCTTCTCGACTCTCTCTTTCTCTCTCTGGCACCTCCGGTTTTGGCCTTTATTCACTGCTGTCTGGGCAAGAGGAATATGCCCTGTTGGATGGCAGGCATGGTGCCAAGAGTGCTGCCATGTGCCAACTTTTGGCATGGCTGCCAACCCGTGACATGACAGTGGATTACAGCTGTTCTGCTCTGCCATGCTACAGTCCCTTCTAAAGCCATCATTAAGATGGCAGCCCTGCTTCAGAGAGCTGGTAGAGTGGGTCTACGGAATTGGGACATATTGAGAGGAATGAAAGAACAAGAGATGGAGTAACCAGCCAATCAGTGGTTTATATATTTCCCTTGAGAACAAATAATTGCCAATAAGCATTGTCTAGGAATTAAAGAAATTAAATTATTGCCATAAAAGTTTTGGCAGGGGTTATTTCTCTTTGTGCAACATATTTTTTATTTAAGTCTCTTACGGTTAATTTAATTGCTCATTATAAATTTAACTGCACTGCAAGTGTGAGGTGTTCGTCATTGTTTCAGAAATGTATACCATCTGCTTTATTGTTATAAAGGATGTCAGTCTTCTGATTCTGTAAAAATATGTTTAGGGCGGCACGGTGGCTTAGTGGTTAGCATGTTCTCCTCTCAGCACTAGGGATTCCCAGTTTGAATCCCAATCTGGGTGGAGTTTCCATGTTCTCCCCGTGTCCGCGTGGGTTTCTTTCGGGTTCTCCGGTTTCCTCCCACAGTCCAAACACATGGATCAAGGTCAACTGAAGTCTCCAAATTGCCCCATATAGAGTGTGTTTGTGTAAGTGAGTGTGTGCCCAGCGATAGATTGGTGCCCTGTCCTGGGTGTATCTGCCCAGCACCCAAAACGCGACCCTAGTACAGGATAAAGCAGAAGAATTAACGTGATTAAACCGAGAGAAAATAAAAGCGTGAACCAAAATTTCAGCATCAGAATCTGATAGAAAATGACAGATCTATTCCCAAACGTCTGTTAGTACAACCAACACCCTAACCACTGAGCTACCACACCAGAACGCTTGATCTTTGGTCTAGGCTCTTTACACAACTCTTATATTATCAATGAGGTACAAAAAGAAATAAACAGAAAAATGAACACAATTCTTGGAATGCAGAAAGAGAAATCCAGCCTCTCTAAAATACTGAACCACATCATCAATATTCTAAAAGAATCCATAGCTCTAGAAATAGCCAACTAATTAGAGTTGGCTTTAAATAATTTAGCTCCTTAACTTTCATCGATTGGTCAGTTCTGCTTCAGGAGTAGAGCTGTAAAATTGACCACACTCAAACATATACGCTTGTCTGTGACTTTATGTGTTGGGGTTTCTCTCCCTCTCCTGGTAGCAACCAATATTCCAAATATTATTTATTATTTTTCATTATGAATTTTAAAGACGCAGCCTTCATTAGATAAGACAAGATAAGATTAGACAAGGCAAGGGAAGATACAATATGTTACAATACAATACGATAAGATAAGGCAAGGAAAGATACGATATGATACAATACAATAAGATAAGGCAAGGAAAGATACGATATGATACAATACAATAAGATAAGGCAAGGAAAGATACGATATGATACAATACAATAAGATAAGGCAAGGCAGGATACTATATAATACAATACAATATGATAAGATAAGGCAAGGCACGATACGATATGATACGATACGATATAATACGATAAGGCAAGTCAAGGCAAGGCGCGATACAATACGATAAGTTAAGGCAAGGCAAGATACGATATGACACAATACGATAGGATAAGGCAAGTCAAGGTAAGATACAATATGATACAATACAATACAATACGATACGAAACGATAAGGCAATGCAAGGCACGATATGATACAATACGATACAATACGATAAGATAAGGCAAGGCAAGGCAAGATACTATACGATAAGATAGAATAACATAAGGCAAGATACGATACGATATGATGAGATATGATAAGATAAGATAAGGCAAGGCAAGATACGATATGATACGAAAAGATAAGATAAGATAAGGCAAGGCACGATACGATACCACAAGATGAGGCATGGCAAGATATGATACAATAAGCTAAGACAAGATAAGATAAGATAGGAAAAGTTAAGATACGAAACGATAATCCATTATTTGTCCCACAATGTGGGAAATTCACATTCTCAGCAGCAGAAGTGACAGTAATTGGGAAAAGTTATAGATATATCTGATGTATCTATTACATGAAGTACTTTAAAAATGAAAAATGCAAAAGAAAAAGAGTTCAGTATATACAAAATAAAATAAAATGGAATAAAAACTACTCAATTATGTATATACAGGGGGAGACGATATGAAAAAGAAAATTACACAACAATACAGTATTGCCCTTATGATTAGAAATGAAATTAAATGGTAATCAACACCCATCCACTATCTCCCGCTTTATTCTCTATTAGGGTCGTGCCCATCCAGGGGAGAACGTTTTGGGCGCTGGGCAGATAGACCCAGGACAGGGTGCCAATCCATCGCTGGGCACACACTCACTCACACAGACACACTCCATATGGGGCAATTTTGAGAATTCAATTGACTTGATTCATGTTTTTGGACTGTGGGAGGAAACCGGAGAACCCGGAGGAAACCCACGCAGACACGGGGAGAACATGGAAACTCCAGCCAGATGGGGATTCGAACCGGGAATCCCTTGTGCTGAGAGGCGAACGTGCTAACCACTAATTCACCGTGTTGCCCTACACTAGGTTTTAATTCGAAATAAATCAAAGTTTTCATCTTAAATACTAATATATTATGCAATGATACGCTAACACTTGAAATATGTTACAGCAGGTTTTGAAAAGTATTTCATCACTTTTCATCATTTTTCTCATGTGATCGGGGGAATAAGCCCTCTTCCATTTGCTTACAGCTTACAGCTGAGGTCTGCAGAATTTAATACTGCTTTAAATGTAACTGTTTAACTGTTACATTTAATTACATTTAATCATTGATGGCCATTAAATCAATTAGCCAGCAATGAAACACTTAGGCACTTAATTTCAGTGTTGTGGTGTGTGTGTGTGTGTGTGTGTGTGTGTGTGTGTGTGTGTGTGTGTGTATGTGTGTGTGTAGTTCGTAGTTAGTTTTAATACACAATGACATTTGACATTGTCCTCATGTGGTGAAGTATAAAATCTTTTGGTACATTTGATTAAAATTAAGTGTTTTAATTAGAGGGTGGCTTAGTGGTTAACATGTTCGCCTCTCAGCTCTAGAGATCCAGGTTCGTATCCCAAACTGGGTGAGTGTCTATGTTTTCCCCATGTCTCCATGGGCTTCCTTCACGTTCTCCGGTTTCCTCCAACAATCCAAAAACATGGATACAGGTGAATTGGCTGCTCTAAATTGCCCCATATAGTGTGTGTTTGTGGGAGCGAGTGTTCTCAGTCAGAAATCAATGCCTAAATCAACAAAAGTGTAGGAATGAGACTATCACGAGGTTACAGTACATACTTTAATTTATTTATTGGACCAGCTTTTATTAAGCTTTATTCCAGCACAGTGGCATGTTCGCTGGGGATCCAGGTTGGTATCCCAATCTGAGTGGAGTTTCCATGTTCTTTCCGTATCCACGTGGGTTTTCTCAGGGTTTTCAGGTTTCCAAAAACATGGATTTAAAGTAAATTGGCTGCTTTAAATTGCTCATATCTAATTTGCCAGTGTGTGTGTATGTGTGTGCCCAGCGATTGATTGATGCCCTGTCCTGGGCTGAACCGCCCATCACCCGAAACCTCTCGTGACCCTAGTATAGGATTAAGCAGAAGATTAATATGAGATTCTGGCACCGAGGAAACCTGCATATGCATGCAAAGATAGTTAAACAGGTGGTGATGTGAAATGATGTATGTAAATCCCATCATGACCTGATCCAGGTTGGGTTAGGTTAGGTTGACTGATGTCATGGTTCGGTTGAGACCAAATGAAAAAGCCAAAGATTTGGTGCAAAAGGAAATCACACTACTAAAATCCTGCGACAGGGACTTAAGCATGTGTGGCCACTTCAGATGACCCGCTCCAGAGAGCAGAGTTGGGGATTGCATCGAAGAATCACCATTGATGCTGGTTTGGGAAATGGTCTGTGTGATGTGTTCAATATGTGTACATTTCCAGCAATATTGAATGGTGTGCCTCTGTAGCTTGGCCTGGTATGGTGCAGAATAAGAATGTCCTGACCTATAGCACTTCAGTCGAGATTGCCTTACAATGAACGCTAGCCTGCATCGATTATGCCTTGAGTGTTTACAGCAGCAGTGACCATCCCGGTTTACTAGTTTATTAGACATTTTCTTGAATAAATCTGCTAGTATGGCTGGACTGAGCCATTATTGGTTGAGTTCATTGAAAAAAAAATCAGGCAAGCTAATTATTTTGCAATTTTTTTACAAAGATTTTATTTAATTGTAAGTTTTTAAGCGACAGAAACCTGGTTTAAATTTAGATTTTTTTAATGGTTTCAGTAATATCTCAAACAAATATTTGCAAAACATTGTAAATTTTAAAATGAGAAAAACAGAGGGCGGCACGGTGGCTTAGTGATTTGCACGTTCACCTCCAGGTTCGAATCCCAATCTGGGTGGAGTTTCCATGTTCTCCCCGTGTCCACCTGGGTTTCGTCCTGGTTCTCTGGTTTTCTCCCACAGTCCAAAAACATGGATTTAGGATCAATTGAATTCTCCAAATTGCCCCATATAGAGTGTATTTGTGTGTGAGTGTGTGCCCAGCAATAGATTGGTGCCCTGTCCTGGGTGTATCTGCACTTTTAATCCTGTGGATCCAGTGGATCCAGATTCAAATCCTGATCTAGGTGGGTTTTCTCCAACAGTCCAAAAAGATGGATTTAAGGTAAATTGGCTGCTTTTGATCGTAAATTGTAATAGATTCACTATATAGTGTGTCTCTGAGTAGGTGTGTGAATGAGTGCGTGCCCAGTAATAGATTGGTGCCCTGTTCTGCATGTATCTGCCCAGCAACTAAAACGTTCTCCACTGGATGAGCATGGGGAACCCGTCTTTATTGTTTTTCATTTTATCAATGTTCATATTTAAGACATGGAGGAAGAGTATTGCCCAATACTGTAATCTGTAAGATGAAAAAGAGTGTTTGGACATCAAACCCTTGAACCTGGATTTCTATAGAACCTGGATTTTTATTGGTCTGGCGGTCCTGCAGGATGCCCTCAATGGACTTTTAGAGTTTTCCAATTGTTAAATACCGGTCACCATACCAATACACAATCGTACATGGCTGCCCTACAATGTTGATGCTGCCCGGCCGCTCAAGGAAGATGAGTCCCCCAATTCCTTAAAATTTCAACATAACAGAGTTTCTTGCCACAGTCGCTTAGGCTTGCTCTTTGTGGGTTTAACAACAACACTGTGAAGCTGCTTTGCGACAATATACTGTTGTAAAAAGCGCTATATAAATAAATTATTCATTCATTCATTCATTCGTTCATTATCTTCCACTTTATCCTCTATTAGGGCCCGGGGGGGTTCCCCATGCTTATCCAAGGGAGAATGTTTCGGGCGCTGGGCAGATACACCCAGGACAGGGCACCAATCTATTGCTGGGCACACACTCACACACAAAGACACAATATATGGGGCAATTTGGAGAACTCAGTTGACTTGATCCATGTTTTTGGATTGTGGGAGGATACCGGAGAACCCAGAGGAAACTCACGCGGACACGGGAAGAACATGGAAACTCCATCCTAATGGGGATTCGAACCGGGAATCCCTAGCGCTGAGAGGCGAACGTGCTAACCACTAAGTCACCGTGCCGCCCATTTAAATAAATTACTTGAACTTAAATCAAAGGCAAAACTTACTTACTCCTACTACAAACTGAAAAAAAGCATCCCCCTTCATCACACTTTGCTCCTATGACTCCACTACATGAAGGTAACCATCCGTCCATCTATCCATTATCTTCCATTTATCCTTTTCTAGGGTCATGGGGGGTTCCCCATGCACATCCAGGGGAGAACGTTTCAGACGCTGGGCAGATACACCCAAGACAGGGTGCCAATCTATCACTGGGCACACACTCACTTACACAGACACACACTATATGGGGCAATTTGCAATCCATGTTATCCTAATCCATGTGGGAGGAAACCAGAGAACCCATAGGAAACGCAGAAGGACACGGGGAGAACATGGAAACTCCACCCAGATGGGGATTCGAACCGGGAATCTCTAGCGCTGAGAGGCGAACATGCTAACCACTAAGCCATCAAACTTACAAACTAATGTCATATGGTCTACAGACTGACGTTTCCTTGCAGGTTAGGTTAAGTTTAGTCAGCCAATGCTCGACTCAGAACTGCCAGGAGTCAGGAAAGCAGATCAGGTGAAGTAGGTTGTCTAAGTGATAAATTGTCTCTTCCTCATTATTTTTTCTCTTGGCAGCGAGTGGTGGGAATCAAAGGGCTTCTGGGTGATGAGTGAGTGAGGGAGACTGATATTCTGTTTGTGTGTGTGTGTGTGTGTGTGTGTGTGTAAGTGTTGCATTTAATATGGTACATTAAGATAGTACAGAAGGTATGTTGCTGCTTGACTGTACAGCATGTATTACACACAGTAATATAATTGGTCTGCTTAATGTGCAGCTGCTCCTGCATGAACTCAGTATAAATGGACATGCATTATATGTATAAGTGTTGGGTTACATGCACATTATACCTGCAAAAGCTTTTATGACATTCTATAATACCCCGGACCTTACTTTTTACCTGTAGGTTACTGTAAGTCAGTGGCGGGCCGTGCAGTTCACACCAGTGATGCTCCTTCTGAATGAATCCACGTGTCAATGACTATTTATTCACTTATTCATTCATTATCTTCCGCTTTAACCTCTATTTGGGTCGTGGGGGGGTTCCCTATTCCCATCCAGGGGAGAACGTCTCAGGCGCTGGGCAGATACACCCAGGACAGGGTGCCAATCCATCGCTGGGCACACACTCACACAGACACACTCTATATGGGGCAATTTTTGAGAATTCAATTGACTTGATCCATGTTTTTGGACTGTGGGAGGAAACCGGAGAACCCGAAAGAAAACCCACGCGAAGATGGGGAAAACATGGAAACTCCACCCAGATGGGGATTCGAACCAGGAATCCCTAGCGCTAAGAGGCGAACGTGCTAACCACTAGGCCACCGTGCCGCTTCAATGACTATTTAATGGCTATAAAAACATCTTATTATACAGAAATGCAGCTTAAAGATTCATTGCATCGCATATTGATAACCTGATTTCACACTAAAATCCATCCGTCCATCCATTATCTTCCGCTTTATCATGCCTATCCAGGGGAGAACGTTTCGGGCACTTGGCAGGGCGCCAATCTATCGCTGGGCACACACTCACTCACACAGACACACCCACAAACACACTCTATATGGGTTTTTTTGGAGAATTCAATTGATCTTGATCCATGTTTTTGGACTTTGGGAAGAAACCGTAGAACCCGGAGGAAACCCACGCGGACACGGGGAGAACATGGAATCTCCACCAAGGTCAATTGAATTCTCCAAATTGCCCCATATAGAGTGTGTTTGTGTGTGTTTGTGTAAGTGAGTGAGTGTGTGCCCAGCGATTGATTGGCACCCTGTCCTGGGTGTATCTGTGCCTAAAATGTTCTCCCCTGGATGAACATGCGGGAACTCCCCTGCGACCCTAATAGAGGATAAAGTAAAAGATAATGGATGGATGGATGGATTTGAAATAATGTTTTGTATGTCATGCATTGACACAAATGTGAAGGGGTCAGATATGGACATTATTGTTACGGTTGAGCAAACAGTTCAGCCAATCAGATTTAAGAACAGGAACTGTTGATGACTAAATCCAAGCCAATATTTAATTGAGGAAATCAAACCTGTTAGTCAGTTATACTGGAATGACGAACGCATCCATTTAGTCCATCCATTCATTATCTTTCACTTTATCCTGTACTAGGGTCATGTGTGTGTGTGTGTGTGTGTGTGTGTGTGTGTGTGTGTGTGTCGCTATCGCTGGGTACACACTCACTCACACAGACACACATACACACAATATATGGGGCAATTTGGAGAACTCAATTGACTTGATCCATGTTTTTGGACTGTGGGAGGAAACCAGAGAACCCGGAGGAAACCCACGCGGACACGGGGAGAACATGGAAACTCCACCCAGTTGGGGATTCGAACTGAGAATCACTAGCTCTGAGAGGCGAACATGCTAACCACTAAGCCACCGTGCCGCCTTAAGCAAAATTTACACAATAAAAAAATAAAATAAAATAAATAAAATGTCAGTGAAGGTGCACAATCTATCACTGGGCACACACTCACTCACACAGACACACACTATATGGGGCAATTTGCAATCCATGTTATCTTAATCCATGTGGGAGGAAACCAGAGAACCCAGAGGACACCCACGCGGACACTGCGAGAACATGGAAACTCCGCCCTGATTGGGATTCGAACCAGGAAGGAGAGGAGAACATGCCAACCACTAAGCCACCGTACCGCCCTGACTAACGCAAGTAAAGCAAAATAAACCAAAGTAAAACAGTATGGGGGAGGTTAGTGTTTGTTCTTGAAATCCAGTGTGACATGCCATCAAATACTCTGACCCAAACAAACATCTAAGCAGACTTGCTTCAAGCATTTAGCAGTGCTAGCACATGCCAGCCATCAGCAGACTGACACGTTAGCATGTTGTTTTTGCATAATTGATCCAGCGTTGAAGTTCAGCATATTAAATCAGCTCTCTGGTGCAATGACAACTCAAATGAAAGAGCAAGCAGCCTTCCCCTTCCAGTATGTAGCATGTATGTACACCAGCAGTAATAAGCAGCCCCAACTCCCACAAGCCAAGCAGTGCCAGGCAAGCAAGACATCTGACAATGGTGACAGCATGACAGAGAACCTCATATTCACAAACCGTGTATACGTGTGTGTCATGTAGTGCCTTGGAATGATTTGAAACCCGGGTTTGAGGAACTAGTGTCCACGGTTAACCACAAAAAAAGTATGTGTGGGGTTGTACACGTATGAAGGGAGAAGTGGTAAATGCATGAGGTAGGGTCGGGGCATGAGGAATGAAGTCACCTGGCATTCTGAAATCTTTTGAAGGTCAAGGAGAAGCTCCTGCATATTCATGGAGGGGACCAGTTTAAGGATCGATGGGTTTTAATTGTTTTTTCCTAGGCTGGGGAAAGAAGTGCCAGCAGCTATTGATCGACTGCAGACAAGGCCACTTACACGGCAGGTGTGTGTGTGTGTGTGTGTGTGTGTGTGTGTGTGTGTGTGTTTGGCGACTGTGTGGCAGACAAAGGGGAAATGTGACAAGAGACAGTGGCGACACAACATCTGCATCTGTCTTTCATGGTTGTGTGTTTGAATTGCATGTGCGTGCGTGCATGTGTGTGTGTGTGTGTGTGTGTGTGTGTGTGTGTGTGTGTGTGTGTGTGTGTGTTTGTGTGTGTGTGACAGATAGATGGAGAGAGTAAGAAATAGAGAGAGAGAGCCCCATATTCTGGAAGTCATGAGGTGAGAAAGGGAAAAGCTGGGCTGGGCTATTATAGAGTGTGTGTGTGGTTCATTATGGAGTAAGTGTTGCAGTGGATAATCTCGCACACACTCAGTGAACACACTCCTTAGTGGACTTTAATTCAGGATTGCTCTGTTACTGAAATGCAACTAGATTTGGAAAGAAAAAGCAGAGAGATGTGAAAGTCTTAATTCATTAGATATAAATTAAAAATAATGAGGGGGGGGGGGTTCCCCATGGCCATCCAGGGGAGAACGTCTCGGGCGCTGGGCAGATAGATCCAGGACAGGACACTAATCTATCACTGGGCACACACTCACTCACACAAACACAAACAGACTCTATATGGGGCAATTTGGAGCATTCAGTTCACCTTGATCCATGTTTTTGGACTGTGGGAGGAAACCGGAGAACCAGGAGGAAACCCACGCGGACACGGGGAAAACATGGAAACTCCACCCAGACTGGGATTTGAACCGGGAATCCCTAACGCTGAGAGGAGAATGTGCGCTTCCCTCAAGCATTTAAAAGATGGAAATATAAAGAAAAATAAAATTATTAAAACATTAATTCAATACTGAATATTTATATATTTACAATCTATCACTGGGCACACACTCTATATGGGGCAATTTAAAGCATTTAATTTACATTGAATCTATGCTGGCGGCACGGTGGCTTAGTGGTTAGCACGTTCGCCTCTCAGCGCTAGGGATTCCTGGTTCGAATCCCCTTCTGGGTGGAGTTTCCATGTTCTCCCCGTGTCTGCGTGGGTTTCCTCCGGGTTTTCCGGTTTCCTCCCACAGTCCAAAAACATGGATCAAGTCAATTGAATTCTCAAAATTGCCCCATATAGAGTGTGTCTGTGTGAGTGAGTGTGTGCCCAGCGATGGATTGGCGCCCTGTCCTGGGTCTATCTGCCCAGCGCCCGAGACGTTCTCCCCTGGATGGGCATGGGAAACCCCACCGCGACCCTAATAGAGGATGAAGCGGGAGATAATGAATGAATGAATGAATCTATGCTTTTGGACTGTGGGAGGAAAACAGAGAACCTGGAGGAAACCTACGCAGATACGAAACTCCACCCAGATTGGGATTTGAACCTGGATCCCCAGCACTGAAAGTAAACAAAGTAAATGAAGTGGGAGAGAAAATATAAAGGATGGGCGGCACGGTGGCTTAGTGATTAGCATGTTCTCCTCTCAGCACTAGGGATTTCCGGTTCGAATCCCAATCTGAGTGGAGTTTCCATGTTCTCCCCGTGTCCACGTGGGTTTCCTCCGGGTTTTCCGGTTTTCTCCCACAGTCCAAAAACATGGATCAAGGTCAACTGAATGCTCCAAATTCCCCATATAGATTGTGTCTGTGTGAGTGAGTGTGTGCCCAGTGATAGATTGGCACCCTGTCCTGGGTGTATCTGCCCAGCGCCCAAAACGTTCTCCCCTGGATGGGCATGGGGAACCCCCCTGCGACCCTAGTAGAGGATAAAGCAGAAGATAGTGGATGGATGGAATATATAGGCTGGGGGGACGAATCCTCAGAGTCTAGTTCCACCCCACGCCAGTCTTTACAACATTACTAAACTATATAAATATTGCATCTGTTTTTATTGCATCCTAATTTAAACATTCGTTAATGCTTGTAAAATTAATGCTTTTAAATCTTGCAGCATGCTCTGGTGTGTAACATACTGTAGGTGACCGGCGGAAACAAACAGTTGGTGCTTGTTCGGGGGCTTTCGTACAGTCCAGCAGTCTGTCTGAAGAAAGTAAGTAATGTGTTAATTTATTGTACGTACAAATTGGAACAAATACCATTTTTCAGCTCTGGTTCATGAAAGGCCAGGACTGTTTGACAAGGGCTAACACCTGCAATCTGTGGACCAGTGGCCTCATTTTGTAGAGGTAAAGCTTGGCCACACCAACATCAGTCACACATCAGACCAGGCAATGGTCTCAATCAGGTTCAGGGAAGAAGGAAAATGTATTGTTCAGCTTGTTTTCACTTGTTCCTGACAGCACATACGCCAGAAAAGTACAAGTGTGGCTTTAACATCGATGTTTTTGTACAAAACAAAACCATAATATGCTATATAAACCTGAATTACACATTCATTCATTACCTTCTGCTTAATCCTCTACTATGGTCACAAGGGTTTCCCTATGCCCATCCCAGGGAGTTTGCCAATCCATCACTGGGCACAGACACACTCTATATGGGGCAATTTAGAGCATTTAATTTACATTAAGTCCATCTTTTGCGATGGAAACTCCACCCATATTGGGATTCAAACCTAGAATCCCCAGCGCTGAAAGGCGAACATGCTAACCACTAAGCCACCATGCCAAGGACTGGAATTATGAGTAGCAATAATATAGAAGTACAACAGACATGTAATTAAATACATGTATTTAGTCACCTAATTTATTGAGGAACAAATTCAAGGCTTTTATCATATCTTTATATTAATGCTATTTCTAAGGTGGCACGGTGGCTTAGTGGTTGGAACGTTCGTCTCTCAGCACCAGGGATCTAGGTTCGAATCCCAATCCTGATCTGGGTGGAGTTTCCATGTTTTCCCACGTGTCCGTGTGGGTTTACTTCGGGTTCTCCTGTTTCCTCCCACAGTCCCAAAACATGGATTAAGGGCAATTAAATTCTCCAAATTGAGTGTGAGTGAGTGTGTACTCACAATGGATTGGTGCCCTGTCCTGGATGTATCTGCCCAGCGCATGAAACGTTCTCTTCCCATGGGGGAACCCCCCATGACCCCTGTGACCCAAATAGAGGATAAAGCGGAAGAAAATGGATGGGTGCTACTTCTAAAAATTGTTACAGGTAAATAAAATCTTATGATTCACAGATATAATAATGACATACAATATAATTTTTAAAACCTGGTTGTCAGTAGTCTGTAAAGAGACCTAAGGTTGTGTCATTAATTGTACTATATATTTCTAAATAAATTAAGTTAATAATTCATTCATTCATCATCTCCCACTTTATCCTCTTAGGGTCGCGGTGGGGTTCCCCATGCCCATCCAGGGGAGAACGTTTCGGGCGCTGGGCAGATAGACCCAGGACAGGGCGCCAATCCATCGCTGGGCACACACTTACTCACACACACACACACACACTCTATATGGGGCAACTTTTTGGAGAATTCAATTGACTTGATCCATGTTTTTGGACTGTGGGAGGAAACCGGAGAACCTGGAGGAAATCCTTGCGGACACGGGGAGAACATGGAAACTCCACCCAGATGAGGATTCAAACCGGGAATCCCTAGCGCTGAGAAGCGAACATTCTAACCACTAAGCCACCGTGTTGCCAAGTTAATAATTATTCATTCATTCATTCATTATCTCCCGCTTTATCCTCTAGTAGGGTCGCGGTGGGGTTCCCCATGCCCATCCAGGGGAGAACGTCTCGGGCGCTGGGCAGATAGACCCAGGACAGGGCGCCAATCCATCGCTGGGCACACACTCACTCACACAGACACACTCTATATGGGGCAATTTTGAGAATTCAATTAACTTGATCCATGTTTTTGGACTGTGGGAGGAAACTGGAGAACCCGGAGGAAACCCACGCAGACACGGGGAGAACATGGAAACTCCACCCAGATGGGGATTCGAACCGGGAATCCCTAGCGCTGAGAGGCGAACGTGCTAACCACTAAGCAACCGTACCGCCCCAAGTTAATAATTATTTCAGTAAAAACTAAAAATATTTCAAACTGTTATCTGTTATTTAAATAGTTACAGAAACTGTTTTTATTTTTCATGTCCATATTTTCTCAGAATGAGCTCAGAATGACAGTTATTATCTACATTCAGCGCTGTAACAAAAATAATGTAAAAAAAAAACAAACAATAAAAAAACATTAATAACATGATATTGAAAAATATATTTGACGGATTGTGTTTTTCAATTAAGAAAAATTATCTATTTATTTGTTAAAAGGCAAATGTTGATGCAATACCCGTACAATTTATTTTGTTTAAAATAGTATTTATTATTATTATTATGATTATTATTATTATTATTATTATTATTATTATTATTATTACCAGCCCTATATTAGCATCATCTGTGTCTGGTAACAAGTTTGAAAATGGTATTTCACCTACCTCCTGTTATCTGATTAAGCTGCAACTTTGCACAATTGTTCATCATCAATGGCAACACACGAATCAATTAAAAAATTGGCCAATTAATGAACTAATTAGCTGTAATTAATTTATTTTGTTTTCTATGGATGAATTGCCCATTTTCTACTAAATGTTGTACTTCACAAGCAGAATTTATTTAGGATAAAGTAATTTAACACAATATATATTACAGGTGGGTTTTTAAAAAAATGTTTTTTATATTTACGCCATGCAAAATTATTAATGATAAAATTTCTAGTATTTTATTGCCTTGTGTATATGAGTTACTCGGATACATTTGTTCGATTATAATGTTGTTCTTGCCTCCACTAAAGATGTTCACGGTCTGCATGTGGGAAAAAAAATGAGGATAATCAGCATTTGCTAAAGCAGAGCAACGAAACATTTAAGTCAAGAGGGGAGAAGGAGATTGCTGGAGCGATGGAGGTGTAACACATAAGGCCTCCGTGCCGCTGTCAAATCCTGACCGATTTCCCTTAATAGATTCTCCTGCAGACACTCAATTCCATTCAAAGGCGATTCATTTTTATCCTTCAGCATCAAATATTTAAACACTCGTATTAGTGTTGCCGTCATCTCCTCAACCTGGAGCTTATGGTTTCAATCTGTCTGTCTGTCTGTCAGTCTCGTTCTCGCCCCATTCTCTTCCTGCCTCCCCGCGCTCCACCAGCTTTCCTCCTTTCCATTTCCCCTGATGCTTTCTACAATGTTATCTCCAATAACCTCTATATACCATTTGGAACATTTCATATTTTCAATACTTAAATCTTTTTCTAGTCCTCTTATATAGGATCATACCCCTTTCCCTCCCTGTCTTCCCTTTAAACTCTTTCTGTCATCTTTCGATTGCCAAAGAGGCAAAGCATATAGATTGCCATAGTGCAAGAGATGGGGAGTAGACAGAGAGATGGCTTGCAGCGGAGAAAAGCCAAAATGACAGCGGTGTGCTTGACTGATGCTTTTCAGGAAGAGCAGTCTAGCTTGTCAAATCGGCCTGGCTACAAAAAAGGAAAAAATGTATTGGCATATCTATTCAGCTACCACAGCACGTCATGCAACACAGGGTTATATTTCCTGATAAGGCACAATAAAGTGTTTTTAGGAAGAGTGCTGGGCTTTGTTGGACTCTGTTTGCAGGGAAGGGAAGGTCCGCGTGGAGGGGGTCAGTGTAGTAGGCTGACCATCATAACTTTATTGAATGTATGTTCTCAGTGTGAGATGCTATCTTTAGTGCTTTATCCCAGCTGAGCTCAGGAATCATAGCAATGGTCATTCAAAGCAGTCAATGCACCACAATACCTTCAAATGGAGAAAACCGCTCTTGTAATGGCCTGGTTAGGAAAATAGGGATTAAAAGGTTAGTTGGAACATGACTAGAACCATACAGGAATCAGTAGCAGCCAGGCTCTAGTGAGCAATTATCATTTTTAGTAAGGATTCAAGAATTCAAGGAGACTTTATTGTTAGTTACGTAACGTGGTACATGAAATGTAAACGAAATTCCGATTCACGGACCCAGTTTACCCTAAGTGGTAGAATTAAAAAAAATGTCATTTAAATATTATGTTAGAAAAAAATAATAATATAATGAAATAATAATGAAATGAAAATTTAATAAAAATTTTAATCAAATAAAAATGTAAATTATATATTATATAATAATTATATATATATATATATATATATATATATATATATATATATATATATATATATATATATATATATATATATATATTTATGCAGTTTTGATTTTTTTGATTTTTTTTTTTTGGTATACTTTACACCCATGTTTCTATACATGTACAAAAATTTAGCAACTTTTTTTAAACTTGCGAGTCAATAAAAAAAAAAAAATGTAATGTACACCAAGTGACAATGAATGACAATAAAGGTTATCTAAGTGTAAGTCTAAGTCTGAATATAAATAAAAAAAATAAATATAGCAGTGTATAATAAAAATGTAAGCATAAAAATATAATACATTGTTAAAGAAACCAGCTACTCAGTGATCAACATTGGCTTTAAATAAAAAACATACCAGATTATGCCGCAGAAGTAAAGTTTATTAACGATTTTGTTTTCAATAAATACATTTGTGAATCAAACCATTTTCTAACCATTTTTTAAGAGCAATAAGGCACTCGAGGTCGTATATTACAGTGAATAAATCACAGGAAAGAGGTGTAACAGGACTCTGCTTTGTGCCCAGCCTCAAAACACCTCTTTCCCGTGATTTATTTACAATAATGCATGGCCTCTCATGCCTTATTGCTTTAATACACCAACATTTATTTGATTTCTAAAGTTTTTTTTTGATGGTATCTTCTAATCACCTGGATAAAAACTCAAGGCAGTAAGCTATCCAATCGAATTGGGTTTCAAAATCTGAGCTGATACACCTGACACCTGAGCTATTCCTCATCTGACACCTCAGCGGGCAATTCTCTTCGAACGAGTCGAACAAACTTTTGCTATTTGCATGTGTCCCACTTCGAGCGTGCTGCCGCCTCTGCATGGCACATATTGCGATAACAAAACACATATTTACATGGTGAGATAAGAGTGAAGCTAATAATGTTGGGCTGGGCTGGATTCGTGTGCCATGCTGTGGTGTCAGCAGCTGCCACATGCCGATGGGGTGTATTTCTTTTTCCCCTGGGCGATGGCTTGTTTGCCGCCTTGTTCCAGAGAATGAGGTGGCAGGGCTGCCAACGTTAATGCCAATAGGGCATCACGCTCATCAACAGCCCATAGCTCAGCCACGTCATTCACTGCTAAATAATGAGCCTTTCTCTCTCCCTCTCTCTCGCAACCATCTTCCTATATCCCTCTTCCATCCTCATCCATTTTATAGCTCTCTTTATTTATATGCTTCCCACCTTGCACCCCCACATTTTTTATTTTTCCTTTGTCTCCACCAGTCTATGTCTCTTGCTCCTACGTACTCTCTCTCTCTCTCTCTCTCTCTCTCGCTGTCCCTTGTTTTCTCCCCCTTGTTCCACAGTTGCTGCCCCATTAGTTTAGTGGCCACTGGAGTGTGACAGGTCACAGTAATGCAGCTCTCATATGACCACCGTGGGTGAGGTGTCTGCGTGTCTGTGTGTGTACGGAGGGGGACTTTTCCATTAGCGGCCCTAATGTTCTGACAAGCTGGCACAGCCTCTCGCCACATTCGAACCTTGATCACCAGCCCCCAAATCACATGCTATGGTTGGCCAGAAAAGGGGAAGCTGATGCATAATCAGTCTGGGCTATGCACTGTCACAGAGGCTGCTGATGGAACCTCTGCATGCCGCCAAACGCCACATACTCCACATACTCCAGGCACTCCTCTCTCACCCGGGGTAATCACCAGTGCATTATGGATCAACCTGACTGTCCAGCCTAAGAAAGACAGAAGTTTAAGTATGTGTTTTCCAGCATGGCAGGCGTCCTTCTCTCTTCCTGTGTTAATAAACAGCAGGACACCCTCATTGGAGGCATATTTCTGTAAGTTAGCCGAGCTTCAGCCAGAAAAAGTAAAGTCATATTAGCATTTTGCTGCGAAATATGCTTTTCTATTGATCACTGTTTGTTTAGGCTGAGACCTTTGAAACTAGATCAAATGCAGTCTTGTTTGCTATGATCAGACGTTTGCGATGTAATATTTTTTTTCCCTCCTGTTCCCTTTTAGAGATGAGATTTCTCTTTTAATTTGACATGGAAAATGCTTGTTAGGTATATGATCACAGACCTGAATACTGATGCTGTCAGTGTAGCTCAAATGAGATGCTCCCGGATCCCTTATGTCAAAAAAAGGCACTAAGGAAGGCACACTAATGGACAAAATGACTGATTTTCAGTGTATAAAATAACTTTTTGCTGCTGAAGTATTACGTTCTTAATGAAATGAGAAGCCATTTCAATAGACAGAGCTTTTAGCATGATGGAGGACAGGTCATGCATAAGACGCCGTGACACCTTCTGTCCTGAGCGGCCCAATTCCTCAAAATAATTATTATGCCGCAGTTACTTAAAAAGCACCATTGAATTGTCCAGCGCTGATTCAAGTGCAGAAGAAATATGAGCTATTGCTTCTTAAGTAAGACAATGATAGGCTAAATGTGGGGGAAGCAGGATGCTGGCACAGCCAGCCAAAAGTTAAAATATATATTAGATCCAGTGCACTGAATACCTGTAATTGGACTGAATGAGGACAGGTGGCAGGTAAAAATGGCTCTTGGCTAGGACTCCAGACAGCATGATGTGTAGTTAGCATTTGAAACCCGCTGGAAATGCTAAGAGTTTTGGCTGAAGATTTTTTTTTTCGTTGTTAGAGAGTTTTGGTAGTAAAAAAAAACAGGCAATGAGGAGGAGAATGAACATCCATCCATCCATCCATCCATCCATCCATCCATCCATCCATTATCTTCCACTTTATCCTCTACTAGGGTCACGGGGGGGGGTTCCCCATGCCCATCCAGGGGAGAACGTTTCGGGCGCTGGGCAGGGCGTCAATCTATCACTGGGCACACACTCACTCACACAGACACACTCTATATGGGGCAATTTGCAGAATTCAACTGACCTTCATCCATGTTTTTGGACTGTGGGAGGAAACCGGAGAACCCGGAGGAAACCCACATAGACACGGGGAGAACATGGAAACTCCACCCAGATTGGGATTTAAACCAGGAATCCCTAGTGCTGAGAGGAGAACATGCTAACCACTAAGTCACCGTGCCACCCGAGAATGACTATTATATTTGTAAAGCAGGCCAAACCATTCCTTGGTATGTTCTTTAGAGGTCAGGCATTGACTTTGAGGAAATGTTTTAATATAAAGCATGCTATACAATGGGGGAGAACGTTTCGGGAGCTGGGTAGATACACCCACGACAGGGCGCAAATCTATCGCTGGGCACACTCACTCTATATGGGGCAATTTAGAGCATTTAATTTACCCTGAATGCATGTTTTTGACTGTGGAAGGAAACCGGCGAACCTGGAGGAAACCCACCTGGACACAGGGAGAACATGGAACACTTCCAGTGTCTTCTTCCAGTCCTGTTATCATGTGACTACTTAAAGAGAGTTAGACCTGTCTACATTAATGATCTGAGCACTCATCATTGTCATGTGTTACAGATTCCAAGCTGCCAACTTAAGCATCACCTTTATATTAAGACCAGGGCAAATTTGACTGCTTGACCCCATCCATCGGCTAAACTACCTCCCTCAAGGGCATCAGTATGGGCAGTTAGAAAGTACAAACCAGCCCACCCCCTCCATTAGAATGGATTCAATATTATGAGGTTTGTAATTCTTATTAATTCGTAATAATTTACCATCCCCATAGTCACCCTTCATATACCCTTTTTTTGGCAAAGAACTGATGTTTACATAAACTCTTGCACCTCGGATTCGCAATGTTTTTAATGAATTATTTTATTCATTGTCAGTTCCCTCTGCTTAGCATTTGGTTAGGTTAAATGCAAATGGTAGGTTTTCTAATCCTCCGAGCTGTTACAGGAGCAGGGATCTTTAAACTGCTCAGTGGTAAATCTTACCAAAATGGCATTTGAGCTCAGCTTACTGAGATTACAGCGGTGAATTAATATGATATTTAAAGACTCGAAAGAAATTCGGCATTTCTACACAATTTACACATTTTTTACAGTGATGTAAACCTGGGATGCTACGGTGGTTAGCTCTCCCACTTCACATCAAAGCCTGTTTCAGAGGGGGACTAGACGTGGTCCTTTTTGTATGGCATTAGCATGATTCCCCTATGGCTGCATGGGAGCTCCAATTTATTTTAAGTTTAGTTTAAAAACTAGCATTTTTGGGCGAGAGTTATTGTAGGATAACTCTCCCTGAAATGCTAGTTGGTAAACTGTCAAAGCTAAACTCTAAGGTGTAAATGAATGTGTTCATGTGTCTGCTTTGTCATTAACTAGTGGCCTTTCCCCACTTTTGGCCACCTGAATGCTAAAACATGCTCCAGCCCTCTTCATATCGCTATGAATTAGGAGAGAAAATATAAAGGATGGGCGGTACGGTGTTTTAGTGGTTAGGTTTTAACTGAGCGCCTCTCAGCGCTAGGGATTCCCCGTTCGAATCCCCATCTGGGTGGAGTTTCCATGTTCTCCCCGTGTC
>JAFMOD010001107.1:267839-279095 GCA_019802435.1 Corydoras maculifer
CGGGGACACGGGGAGAACATGGAAACTCCACCCAGATGGGGATTCGAACCGGGATTCCCTAGCGCTGAGAGGCAAACGTGCTAACCACTAAGCCGCCCATGTTAATAATAACCAAATTTTATTCTCCAAAGTTGGACGTGTATCAATTATTATAATGAGTGTCTTATGGATACTTATAAGGTTAAAATATACAATAAAACAATTTTTTGTCACACTGTAAAACAATACGGACTTCACACTCTTCAGGACCCATGTGTAAAGTGCAGATAGTTAAGACTGTGGTGAAGCTGTGGCGTGGGCGTAGGCGGAATGACACCCGGGACAGATATAAAATCAGTATCTGGCCCGGCCACTGTTCCAATAATCACTGAACACTCTGATACGGGCTCTTAACTGCCCATCACAGCCGTGTCCCACACATTCATTCCCTCTGTGCAAACACAAGCACGTCTCATCAGCTTCAATACTCTGCACTATCAGCTCGCTGCCACAATACAGCATTCCCCAATAAAGTCAAAGAAAGGAAGAAAAGGCAGACAAAGTGGGGTGGGGGGGGGTAAAGGCCCCTGTGTTCTACCTTTTACTGCCATATGTATGGCTTAGAAACATCCATCCATTATCTTTCGCATTATACTGAGCACACACTCACCCACACATACACACTCTATATGGGGCAATTTGGAGATCCATGTTTTTGGACTGTGGGAGGAAACCGGAGAACCCAGAGAAAACCCATGCGGACACGGGGAGAACATGGAAACTCCACCCAGATGGGAATTCAAACCGAGAATCCCTAGTGCTGAGAGGCGAACGTGCTAACCACTAAACCACTGTGCCGCCCCAGCTTAGAAGACGTGTAAAAAAAATTTGTGTAGGGTTTTTACCTGCTAAACTTTGGAACGACCTCCCTCTATATATTAGACAGGCCTCTTCACTGTCCATTTTAAAATCTAGTCTTAAATCACATTTTTACTCTCTGGCTTTTACCAAACTATGATTTTACATTGGTTTTAAAAACCTTTTAGTGTTTTACTTGATGTATTTTTTATTGTTTCTATTGTGTTCTTGTTTTTTTATCATTTTAAGTTTAAACTATGTACAGCACTTTTTGTTGCAGCTGCTGTTTTAAATTGCTTTATAAAGAAAGTTGAGTTGAGTTGCTCAGTGTCTCGGTTGCAATATATTTATTTTGTTGAATTGTGTACTTTTGGGGCGGCACGGTGGCTTAGTGGTTAGCACGTTCGCCTCTCAGCGCTAGGGATTCCCGGTTCGAATCCCCATCTGGGTGGAGTTTCCATGTTCTCCCCGTGTCTGCATGGGTTTCCTCCGGGTTCTCCGGTTTCCTTCCACAGTCCAAAAACATGGATCAAGTCAATTTAATTCTCAAAATTGACCCATATAGAGTGTGTTTGTGAGTGAGTGTGTGCCCAGCGATGGATTGGCGCCCTGTCCTGGGTGTATCTGCCCAGCGCCCGAAATGTTCTCCCCTGGATGGGCATGGGGAACCCCACCGCGACCCTAATAGAGGATAAAGAGGAAGATAATGGATGAATGAATGTGTACTTTTGGGGCGGCACGGTGGCTTAGTGGTTAGCATGTTCTCCTCTCAGCGCTAGAGATTCCCGGTTCTAATCTCAATCTGGGTGGAGTTTCCATGTTCTCCCCGTGTCCGCATGGGTTTCCTCCACGTTCACGGTTTCCTCCCACAGTCCAAAAACATGGATCATGTCAATTGAGTCTTCCAAATTGCCCCATATAGAGTGTGTCTGTGTGAGTGAGTGTGTGTCCAGCCATAGATTGGCGGCCTTTCCTGGGTGTATCTGCCCAGCGCCCGAAACTTTCTCCGCACCATATAAAATTAATTAATTCATTATCTTCCGTTAATCCTCTATTAGGGTCGCAGGGGGGTTCCCCATGCCCATCCATGGGAGAATGTTTCGGGCGCTGGGCAGATACACCCAGGACAGGGCGCCAATCTATTAATAGGCACACAGAAAAACACTTTATATAGGGAAATATAGAGCATTTAATTTACCTTGAATCCATGTTTCTGGACTGTGGGAGGAAACCGGAGAACCTGGTGAAAACACACGTGGACAAAGGGAGAACATGGAAACTTTACCCAGATCAGGATTCGAACCCATTTTCCCAGCACAGAGTTGGACATGCTAACCCCTTAAGCAAACATTCCAGCACTATATCAAATTCATTCATTCATTATCTTCCGCTTAATTGTCAATTAGTGTCACTGGGGGGGGGGGGGTTCCCATGCCCATGCCCATGCCCATGCCCATGCCCATGCCCACCCAGGGTAGAACGTTTTGGGCACTGAGCAGGTACACCTACAACACAGTTTATCACTGGACACACGGAAAAACACTCTATATGGGGCAATTTAGAGCATTTAATTGGCCTTGAATCCATGTTTTTAGACTGGGGAAGAAAACAGAAGAACCCGGACAAAACCTACAGAACATGCAAACTCCACCCACGTTGGGATTCGAACTCAGCTCCCCAGTGCTGAGAGGCGAACGTGCTACTACTAAGCCATTGTACTGCCTCTATATAAAATAAATAAGAAATACCTTTTATAAAGCGTTCCTTTACACAAACAAAAAGAAGAAAAAGGTTTGAAACATGTTTCACGGGGAATTAATTGTGTTCAAATGATTTCTTTGCCCTCATTAACATAATTGATATTCTCTAAAGAGTTGCTGCATTTTACAGGACCATTATGAATGTGTGTAATTAATTCCGGATCACACAAGTGAATTGAAGATTAGGGGCAGGAACACAAACAACATCTAAACAGCATCCAACACAAACCAAATCAATAAGCACAGACCACAAATGCAACGGAAATACCAAATAAAGAAGTGGCACGCTTGTGAAATTAGCCGGTATCAACACATCTGTGAATTATGTGCAAGGAATAAAAACAGATAATGCCTCAACATATTTTTATTAATCCATCCATCCATCCATCCATCCATTATCTTCCGCTTTATCCTCTATTAGGGTCGCGGTGGGGTTCCCCATGCCCATCCAGGGGAGAACGTTTCGGGCTCTGGGAAGATACACCCAGGACAGGGCGCCAATCCATCCCTGGGCACACACTCACTCACACAGACACACTCTCTATGGGGCAATTTGGAGCATTCAATTGACTTGATCCATGTTTTTGGACTGTGGGCGGAAACCGGAAAACCCGGAGGAAACCCACGCGGACACGGGGAGAACAAGGATCCCTAGCGCTGAGAGGAGAACGTGCTAACCACTTAACCACCGTGCCACCCACTTTTATTAATAATGCAGTGAAATTTGTTTGTTGTTAAAGTCAGATGCGAACAGTTGGGCGGTTGGGTGGCTTAGTGGTTAGCATGTTCGCCTATCGGCGTTGGGGATCCAGGTTTGAATTTCAATATGGGTGGAGTTTCCATGTTCTCCTTGTGTCTGTATGGGTTTCCATTGGGTTCTCCGGTTTCCTTCCACAGTCTAAAAACATGGTATCAACAATGCCCCCTTTATAGTGTGTCTGTGTAAGTGAGTTTGTGCCCAGTGATAGATTGGCACCCTGTCCTCTGTGCATCTGCTCAGCACCTGAAACGTTCTCCTGGATGGGCATGGGGAAACTTTACCCGACTTTAGTCCCTAGTCTAGGACTAAGCTAATGAGATCAGATGCTGATACTGATGGGGCTCCGAAGAACACAAACACTGTGATCTATGTAATGCTGTCAGTGGAGATGGAAAACATTTATTCACTCATCCTTCTGCTTAGTCCTCTTATAGGATCATGGGGGTGTTCCCTATGCCCATTCAAGGGAGAACATTTGGGGTGCTGGGCACCCAGGACAGGGCGCCAATCTATCGCTGGGCAGATTGAGAGACAAATTTTAGTGGTTAGCATGTTCTCCCCTCGGCGCTTGGGATTCCCGGTTCGAATCCCAATCTGGGTGAAGTTTGCATGTTCTCCCAGTGTCCGCGTGGGTTTCCTCTGGGTTCTTCGGTTTCCTCCCAAAGTCCAAAAACATGGAAGGTAAATTGAATTCTCCAAATTGCCCCATATAAAGTGTGTCTGTGTGAGTGAGTGGGTGCCCAGTGATGGGTGTGCCTGTGGCGTTCTCCCCTGGATGAGCATGAAGAACCTCCCACAACCCTAGTAGAGGATAAAGCAGAAGATAGTGGATGGATGGTCACATTAGTTGTTTAGTATAGTAATAATCTTCTTGTTTATTCACTCTTATGACAAAGTATTGTATAGAAATACTACAATGAAAGACCGAACACTTTCTACATCCCATAGTGCACTACTTATAGTATAGGACTCTAGTACACTTTTGTGCTTTAGTTCCATTTGATCTGAAACTAGCACGTATTATTATAGTATTATCATGTATACGGATACACTAGTACATCAATATGGGATTGTCAGCTTCTCAGAACACACGTGGTGCTGTGAGTAATAGGAGAGTGTAGCGGTTAATTGGGTGACCCCTGGGGCAGGGTGAGTGAGTCTCCCTTGTGGACATAAATATTGGATGAAGGCTTCAAAGCCAAAGTGTCACCTGCCTTGCTTTCTCACTCACACTGCCATGCTGCCAACAGCTAAACCCCCTCTCCCCCCAATATATATTACATATCCAAATTTTACCTGATAGCAAGTCAAAATGGTTTAGAAAACAACAAATCATGTGATTTTTAGACTTAATCGGAAGAATTAGTCTAAAAATGGCTAAGTGGTTAGGATGTTCTCCTCTCAGCGCTAGTGATTCCCGGTTTGAATCCCAATCTGGAGTTTCCATGTTCTCCCCGTGTCCGCATGGGTTTCCTCCGGGTTCCCGGTTCCCTCCCACAGTCCAAAATCATGGATCAAGGTCAATTAAATTCTTCAAATTGCCCCATATAGAGTGTGTTTGTGTAAGAGAGTGTGCTCAGTGATAGATTGGCACCCTGTCCTTGGGTGTATTTGCCCAACGCCTGAAACGTTCTCCCCTGGATGGGCATGTGGAACCTCTCCACGACCCTAATATAGGATAAAGCAGAAGATAAGCAGAAGATCGGGCGTTGGGAAGATACACACTGGACAGGGTGCCAATTTATCATTGGACACACACTTACTCTATATGGGGCAATTTGGAGAATTCAATTCACCTTGAACCCATGTTTTTTGGACTGTGGGAGGAAACCAGAGAACCTGTAGGAAACCCACACTGACATGGGGAGAACAAGGAAACTCCACCCAAGATTGGGATTCGAACCGGTAATTCCCTGAGAGGAGAACAAGCTAACCACTAAACCACCATGCCATCCTAATTCTTAATCTAGAAACAATCGTTAAATGAAGTCAATTCATTTAATGTGGACGCTATTCCCGTTTCAGTGCAGTGGTCACAAAGGCACTTATATGTTTTGCGACTGTTTTGTTGCTCCTTGACATTTAAAGGGACCACGTCTATAAATCTGGCTTCTCCCCAGCTCAGGATGTTGAGTGTTTCATGGCTGATCATCTTAGATTTATCTTCAAATATACTACAATGGAATGTACTGTTCGCACAGACGACAAGTTATTTTGCTGGGATTTGCTCCACGGTAGAAAGAGTTATGTACACGCGACCATTTATGCCTGAAGTAATGGGGACAAAGCTGTTTACCACCTCCTGCAGAAGGCTTTCCAAATCCACTTATCAATCTCAGTGCTGTGGACACATTCGCCATGGCGGGCGAGACAGGGTTATTGTAAAGGAGTTGCTCTTTCGCTATTTCGCAATTTCGCCGCCCTTATTGTCATGATGTACATCATCTCATATATTTCATATAGGGGGCGGCACGGTTCCTTAATGGTTAGAATGTTCGCCTCTCAGCGCTAAGGGTTCGAATCCCCATCTGGGTGGAGTTTCGATGTGTCGGCATGGGTTTCCTCCTGGTTGTCCGGTTTCCTCCCACAGTCCAAAAACATGGATCCAGGTCAATTGAATTCTCCAAATTGCCCCATATAGAGTGTGTTTGTGTGTAAGTGAGTGTGTGCCCAGTGATAGATTGGCGCCCTGTCCTGGGTGTATCTGCCCAGCACTGGAAACATTCTCCCCTGGATGGGCATGATGAGCCCCCCGTGACCCTAGTAGAGAATAAAGTAGAATATAATGAATGAATGTTCATATAGTTTCCCCAAACCCTTCCAGGCGAGAACGTTTTGGGCAATGGACAGATAGCAGGGTGCTAGAATCACACTCACTGACTTGACACAGACAAGAGTGGGGCAATTTAGCCTTTAATCTATTCTTTGGGACTAGGGTTAGGGTCGCTTCGGCTTGCTCTTTGGTGGTACAGACTCAAAACACTGTAAAAACTGAATAAATACATTACTTATACTTGAGAGAGGAACCCAGAGAAACCAGAGAACCCACATGGCCACAGGGAGAACATCGAAACTCCACCCAGATCGGGATTTCAACCTGGTGCTAAGAGGTGAACGTAATAACCACAAAGCCACCGTACCACCTGAGATATAAAAGAGTTTTTAAATGCTGGTTTAACAAAGTACATCTCATCTTATCTCTTAATCCTAGACTGTCCTAATCCTAATCGTTCTCCATGCCCATCCAGGGAAGAACGTTTTGGGTGCTGGGAAGATACACCCAGGATGGGGCAGGGCGCCAATCTATCACTGCGGACACTCACTCACACAAACACATTCTATATGGGGCATTTTGACCTTGATCCATGGTTTTGGACTGTGGGAGGAAACCGGAGAACCCAGAGGAAACCTACTTGTAAGTCGCTTTGGATAAAAGCATCTGCTAAATGCCCAAATGTGAATGTCCATTCATCCATTCATTATCTTCTGCTTTATCCTATATTAGGGTCGCGGGGGGGTTCCCCATGCCCATCTAGGGGACAACGTTTCGGGCGCTGGGCAGATACACCCAGGACAGGGTGCCAATCCATCCCTGGGCACACTCACTCACACAGACACGCTCTATATGGAGCAATTTGGAGAACTCAATTGACTTCATGTTTTTGGACTGTGAAAGGAAACTGGAGAACCCGGAGGTAACCCAACGGGAGAACATGGAAACTCCACACAGATGGGGATTCGAACCAGGAATCCCTAGCGCTGAGCACTGCCCCAAATGTAAATGTATTTAATGGAATTCCATCACACATGCAAAATTGAAATGAACAGCTCTGTCCTTGCGCTTCTTTCTATCCTCAGCACAATGTGACCTTTAGTATTTAGCAGCTAAAGGCCAGGGCCTGCACATTGAGAGTGGCTGCACTGGTGTTGATGCGTGTTGGCCTGAAGCGAGGCATATGTCTGTTAACAGCAGGCGACAGATACAGGTGTCACTATCCAGGGTTTATTCCAGCATCGCCATAGGCTAGAACAGGGCATCTATCCATGTGTACTCATTTGTCTCTATACCGCTGCCTCACACGCCTTTTAACTCTATGCTCGTTTTCTTTGTTGCTGACCTTTTGCTTTTCCTTTATTTCGCTCTCCCCTCTTTGTCTATCCATTTACCCTTTTTTTAAAAAAAATATCTTTGCGCTCTGTGAAGCTGGCCTTCCTTATTCATCGCCGTTCTCGGCTTTCTGCTATCTCCCTCCCTCTTGCTCTTTCTCGCTGTGCCTCGGGGCTGTGTGGATGGCAGGACCCATGCTAATCACGGGTGACACATCATTGAGGGAAGCGGGCTGTTTGCTGTCAGCAGTGTTTTTGGTTCATAATTATTTCACGAGTGTCACGTCAGTGTCAGGCTCTGGGCGAGTTGGAAAGACAGGCGGCCTGGGGTGGGGGTGATAGGTGGGGGGTGGTTGGTTAAGGCAGAGAGAAAAAGACAGAGCAGAAATTGGGGGATGTCTCCAGACTGTAGTGTTAGCCATTTTCTGTCCAACATTTGCAAACCACCCTAGTGAGAGAGAGAGAGAGACCATGAGAGAGATAGACTGATTAAAGCGGTGAGGTTACTTTAGGTCCTGTTTTCTAAATCACTGTCAGATCTCTGACACCGTCAAGTGCACATGGGGTCATGTAACGGACCTCAGACATGTGATTTGGTTCGGCTGGTGACATTTCTGATTCACACTGTGGGGCATGTTGCGCTTAAATTCTTATATTCACATCAATATTTATTTTCATTCATTTATTCATTATCTCCCGCTTCATCCTCTATTAGGGTCGCGGTGGGGTTCTCCATGCCCATCCAGGGGAGAACGTCTCGGGCGCTGGGCAGATACTCCCAGGACAGGGCGCCAATCCATCGCTGGCCACACACTCACTCACACAGACACACTCTACATGGGGCAATTTGGAGAATTCAATTAACTTGATCAATGTTTTTGGACTGTGGGAGGAAACCGGAGAACCCGGATAAAACCCACGCGGACACGAGGAGAACATGAAAACTCCCCCCAGATGGGGATTCGAACCGGGAATCCCTAGCGCTGAGAGGCGAACGTGCTAACCACTAAGCCACCGTGCCGCCCCAATATTTATTTTATTGCACAAAAGTACGAACAACAAAACTGTAATCCTAGAACTTTTATTAATTCTACAGCATGTATTTTCGGATTACGCTTTTAAGTGTTTCCTAATCCTGCCACAAGGATACAAATCTTGCATGCGAAGGTCATAATCCAGTATATGGGCTTCCATCATTATAAATGACTGCTTTTTTAACAGGCTGCGACACGGTGGCTTAGTGGTTAGCACATTCTCCTCTCAGCACTAGGGATTCCCGGTTTGAATCCCAATCTGGGTTGAGTTTCCATGTTCTCCCCGTGTTCACGTGGGTTTTCTCCGGGTTCTCCGGTTCCTCCCACAGTCCAAAAACATGGATCAAGCTCAAGTGAATTCTCCAAATTGCACCATATAGTGTGTGTCTGTTTCTGTGTGTGGGAGTGTGTGCCCAGTGATAGATTGACGCCCTGTCCTGGGTGTTTCTGCCCAGCACCCGAAACCTTCTCCCCTGGATGGGCATGAGGAACCCCCCCCCCCTCCCCCGCGCGACCCTAGTAGACGATTAACTGAAAGATAATGGATGGATGGAAGTAACAGGCTTCATCAACATTTATGTTGCAGTTCAAAACATGTTAATGTTTTAATGTTTGGCATCCACAATACTGCAGAAATGTCAACCCCTAAAACTGGGAATCTGAAAAGGCTGCATGTCCTGATCTTGTTTTGGCACCTGGTGATTCAAATTCACCGTGGTGGAAATGATGGAACAATCTTCCCTACTCTGTCCGTTAGTCAGAGTCACTTAACATCTTTAAGAAACAAGTCAAAACATATCACCTCCATGAACACTGGCTATACTGCGTATATTAAAAAAAAAAGGCAGATCGCATAGTGATCGGGTTTGATTATACTACAGTGTAGTGGTTTTTAAAATAAGTAGTCCTTAATTGAATTGTTGTGTTTTCTCATTTGTAAGTCACTTTGGTTAAAAGCGTTAGATATATTACTAAATGTAATGAAAATGTGAACAAATCTACAAGTTTAAGTACAGTATATACATGTAGGGTCGCAGGGGGGTTCCCCATGCCCATTCAGGTGAGAACATTTCAGGCGCTGGGTAGATACACCCAGGACAGGGCGCCAATCCATTGCTGGACACACTCACACAAACACACACACTCTATATGGGGCAATTTGGAGAATTCAATATACCTTGATCCATGTTTTTGGACTGTGGAAGGAAACGAGAGAACCTGGAGGAAACCCACAGGGACACAGGGAGAACATGGACACTCCACCCAGATTGGGATTTGAACCACCAAGCCACCGTGCCACCCCAAAAATACAGTAAATATCTACTGTAAATAGATATCGTGTATGATTACAGTGTACGATTACATTCCTAATTTATTTTCATAGATAATATTACATCCCCGCTAAGATGCTGTCAACAAAATGACCCGTCATCACTTTAAATGGAAAAAAAATCCCAAACTAGTTGCTATGCAGGCAAAAGCTTGAACAAAGGTGTTAAGAGTGCAGTTCCCGGAAAAAAGAGGAACAAAGAGCATGCCATGGTCTGGCTTTTTTACTGCCTTTTCTCTGGTGTCACGGATGTCAGCGGCGCAGGGGAGGAGGAAAGCAATCAATGATTTAAACAATAATGCCGCTCTCTGTATTCCCTGTCACACTCGCGTCTGCTCGCTGCTTCGAGGACTGTCACATACTGTCTCAGGCTCGACAGCTTATCTCCTGCATTCTGCTACTCCATCTTGTAGCTGTCCACCAGTGTCCTTGTTCACATACACACACACATGCATCCACCCACACTTATCCTTCACTCCCATCTGTTACTTCTCTCCATTGCACTCTCCTCCTTTCTCTCTAGCAGACTTAGTTACTCACATGATGCCTTCACTCCTGGTTAATACACTGCTTTCCTCTCTAACCCACTAGCTCACTGAATCCACAACTCCTCCTCCTTCTCCTCCTCTTCAGCGGAGGCCGGAGTGGCGGGCCCACTGGTTTAATAGTTACTTCTCTCCAGCTGAGATATGGAAGCCGATTGGCCGGCGGTCACCGAGTGGTGATGTGAAGCGCCGAATCGACCAGTCAACAGTAACTGGCCGTGTTGTAGATAACACTTTCATCTCTCCCTTTCGCAATCCCAGTCTCCCGTACATCCAATTCCAACTGCCATTTCGCCTGGTCTACCTTTAGCTTAAAGATATCAACTTAAATTAAGCCAATGGGACAAACAAATTGTATCTGCCACCTCTGGTTTGCATTGACTTGACAGGAATTCAATAGCGGTGGCCATGTTTGTTCAGTGGACTTCTAATCACACTTCACCAGCGCTCTCTCTGATCACTGACTTTAGTAAAGCAACTAGCTTGCACCCAAGCAGTCAGCGCTGCTGATAAAGTTCAAAGGTTACAGAAGTCACTCTTTGCTCTAACCTGTGCGTGTAGAAAGGTAATCTACAGAATCAATAGTTTCGTGTGGTTGGTTGCCTCTAGGGAAAGTTAACCCCTGTTCCAACAGGGAGGGTGACATTACACCGGGTTGTGCCGATTGGACAGAGATCACAGCCCACAATTCACAGAATAATATTATGAAAAGCTAAAAAAAGTGTGGCTTATTATTAATACAAAGAAAATATAAAATTGCAGGACTACTCTGTATTGGAACGTTCGGCTACATTCATTTATTCATTATCTCCCGCTTTATCCTCTATTAGGGTCGCGGTGGGGTTCCCCATGCCCATCCAGGGGAGAACGCTTCGGGCGCTGG
>JAFMOD010001108.1:25649-44755 GCA_019802435.1 Corydoras maculifer
TCTTTGTCCCTCTGGTCTGTGTCTGTCTGTCTGTCTCTCTGATCTGTCTGTCTGTCTGTCTGTCTCTCTGATCTTTGTTTATCTCTTTGTCGTTTCATTCTCATACCGAGGTTTGGTTCCGACCCGATTCTGTAGCACCATGCTCATTGGCTGTGGCGGGTCACATGGCAGTCACGCCACCTCCCGGTGACACGACAACAAACAAAACAAAACAAAACAAAACAAACGGTTTGAACTTTCAAAGAACTTCTGAAGTTCAGGAACCTTGGAGGAACCTGCAGACGGTTCCGCCTGCGCGCTGATGTAATTACCGCCGCCTCGTCTCGCAGCTTTATCCGAGGGTTCGAGGTCCCGTGGCTGGAGCGCGTCTCGAGACGCATCGCCGGCTCGTCCTCGCCGTTGCACGGCAGGTTGCGCTCGCGTCGAGGGCTTTTTTGGTGGCAATTCGGGAGAGAGGAGGGGCCTGAAGAGCGCCGCCGACAGACGCCACGCTTCTCTCGGCTTCCTGAAGCACGGCGTCTCGCGGTCGGGGACAGATGTTACGGCCTCTCCGAGCCGACACCGTCTTCCAAAACACCGCCGATGGAATTAAAAATCAGACTAACAAGACTAAAGTGCAGCGCTCATTTACATCCTGCACCACCCAACCGCACCACCACCTCCCCCTCCCCCAGACTCCATAATGAGAAGAAAAGAGAAACGTCTCCGTTCCATCACGTAGAGCTTACAGACATATGATGTCAGAGAACCTGAGAGGGTTCCATCCGATGGTTCCATCACGTAATCCATCCATCCATTATCCTCCGCTTGATCCTCTATTAGGGTCGCAGGAGGGGGGGGGGGTTCCCCATGCCAATCCAGGGGAGAACGTTTCGGGTGCTGGGCAGATACACCCAGGACAGGACGCCAATCTATCACTGAGCACACACTCACTCACAAACACACTCTATATGGGGCAATTTGGAGAACTCAATTGACCTTGAATCCATGTTTTTGGACCGTGGAAGGAAAACGGAGAACCCGGAGGAAACCCACACGGACATGGGAGAACATGGAAACTCCACCCAGATTGGGATTCGAACCGGGAATCCCCAGCGCTTAGAGGAGAACATGTTAAACCACTAAGCTGCCGTGCAGCACGTCACGTGATCCGCATTTTTAATCAGAGAGCTGAATAAAGAGGACTGTGATTATTTAGGGGACTTCAGACGGAACTGTAGAACCACAAACCCATCCAAACAGCATGGAGACCGTTCAATGGACAGTGGACATTTCATTCAGTGTTAGAAATATTAAAATGGTTTTGGGGGCGTAGTGGTTTAGCATGTTCTCCTCTCAGTGCCAGGTTCGAATCCCAATCTGGGCGAAGTTTGCATTTTCTCCCCGTGTCCGTGTGGGTTTACTCCGGGTTCAAGGGTTTTCTCCCGCAGTCCAAAGACATGGATTCAAGGTAAATGGAATGCTCTAAATTGCCCCATATAGAGTGTGGCTGTGTGAGTGAGTGATAGATTGCCCCCCCTGTCATGGGTGTATCTGCCCAGCCCCCGAGACGTTCTCCCCTGGATGGGCAAGGGGAACCCCCCCCAATAGAGTGTTAACTGGACATTTACATTTACATTGGGTCGTTTATTGGACGCTTTTATCCAAAGTGACTTACAAGCTGAGCACAGGGTTAATCACAGCGCCCCCTAGAGCAATGAGGGTTAAGGACCCACATTGGTAACTTCAGTGGACCTGGGATTTGAACCCGCAACCTTCAGATTAATAGCCCAACACCCGAACCACTGAGCTGCTGCGCCCCTAATTGGACGGTAATGAATGAATGAAAAATGTTTTTGGTTTTGGTATTTTTTGGTTTTGGTATCAATTATAAAACTTTTAAAATGAAAGCGGTGCCGCGGTGACAGGTGGAGGACCTGAACGCCCCGAGGTCACCGTGTCTATTAAAGTTCCCTGAAAGACCCTCAGCGTCGATCAGACGTCTGATCCGCACTCAGACAACCGAAGAACCTTGCGCTGAGTAAGGTCACAAAGTCTTCAATAGCTCTCCTCCACCCGCTCCCTCCCTTTTGTTCGCTTAAAAACTTCACGGGCTCCGAGTCAAGGACCCAATTACGCAAAGCAGGTGCTCCTACAGACCGCCGAGTCCCGCTCCCGGGGCGTCAGTGCCGCCGGCGGCCGGCAGGGGGTGCACTTCTCACACCGGAGCGCGAGCCCGCGGGTCTCCCCGGGAAACGCAGGCCCTCGTCTATTATGATGGAAATTTCAGAATCTTGTTCCGTCATTAAAAATAAAAACTAACATCTGTTGCGGAGACATTCGGATTCGGCGGTGTCACCTTCGGGATCGTTTCTTTTTTTTCCTTTCGGTTACAGAACCGGAATCCTTAACGAGCGAGGACAGCGTGAGGCCGCGCGAAGACGAGCCATTACGGGGATAATGGAGATCAGGCTCTGCTCTTAACGGCAGTCTGATTACGCTCTCGCAGTCTGATTAAGCTCGGAAACCTGCTCTCCTCTGCCGCACCACGCAGCCACGCAGCCGCATTATTTCACCTTTAATACGCCGCGCCGAGGCGACGCCCACGGGGCCCACCGCCGCACCCTGCCTCATTACGATTCGCCTCAGACTGCCAAGACGCTCTGATTATACCCGAGATTGGCTTGGAAGTCACGTGACTTCGCACGGGGCGACCTGCATCGGGTCACGACTTTTGGACGGGTCGGTTCCCGAAAAACGGATGATGTCATCGGCGTCCTCTTGTGAGTTTCTTTAAGGTTCACGAAGACAACCGCAAGACACTCCTATAAACACTTTGGGGAAGACGACAGACCTTCTGGCAAAAGGTCACGGGGGAGGGGGTGCCCCATGCCCATCCAGAGGAGAAGGTGTCGGACGCTGGGCAGATAAACCCAGGACAGGGGGGCAATCTATCACTGGGCACACACTCACTCACACAGACACACTCTAAATGGGGCAATTTGAAGAATTCAGTTGTCCTTGATCCATGTTTTTGGACTGTGGGAGGAAACCGGAGAACCCGGAGGACACCCACGCCGACACATGCAAACACCAACCAGATGGGGATTCGAACTGGGAATCCCCAGCGCCGAGTAGAGAACATGCAAAACCACTAATCCAGCGTGCCGCCTGTGTTAGCTTATATGTTTCATGAAGGATCAATAACACAACCATCAGATATTCCTATAAACACTTTGGGGAAGGCCCCGTCCTCTTCTAACCCAAAACCCAGAACATGCAACCGCCTGTTCGCTTTCAGACTGCTCGGCACCTCACAGTAACACTTTAGGGAAGGCCCAGTTCTCTTTTCACATGATCATCCCACTGGACGTCATGAATTCCATGCTAAAATGGTATTCCGTCACCTCAATAAAACACACACGCTCACACGCTCACACACACACACACACACACACACACACACACTCCGTCTGCGAATGTACTTGGTACGGAGTGTATTTTAGCGTAAAGCTAATAAGCGTGAGGTCATTGATTAAGGTGTTAGAGGAGGTTGAGAACCGCGGCGGTTACCGCAGCGACCACGCCGTGACCCTGCACGCGCACCGGAACACCGACTCAGCCCCCAGTGAGCACTCATTCATTAGCGCTAAGTGTTTCAGTGACAGGCTAAATAACCGAGACGTCCATGTCACCGCGCCGGCCGTCTCCGCGGTAACGGACCCGCGGGAGGAGCGCCGGGGTCAGCGGTGTCTTTGCCGTTATCATTAAGCAGCACTGATTTAATGAATACCTCGTTCACGCTGCCCGGACCTTCACGGCCCGCCGGCTCATTAAGAGCAAAGCTACACCGATACGGAGGGCAACCTCCAGCTCACCTCCAGAGACGCCGCCCCGTCCACCTCCCCGCCATCAGCTCAGAAACCGGGTCCAACGGCGGGACTGGACGTTCTGGATCCAGCTGCAGGACCCGAGGTACCAGATCCAGCTGTGGGAGCTGAGGTTCAGGATGTTGGATGTTGGTGGTTGGTGGTTGGTGGTTGGCTGGATGTTGGTTGTTTGTTGGTGGTTGGTGGTTGGATGTTGGTGGTTGGTGGTTGGATGTTGGTGGTTGGATGTTGGTGGTTGGATGTTGGTGGTTGGATGTTGGTGGTTGGAGGTTGGTGGTTGGTGGTTGGATGTTGGATGTTGGTGGTTGGATGTTGGTGGTTGGATGTTGGTGGTTGGTGGTTGGATGTTGGTGGTTGGATGTTGGTTGTTTGTTGGTGGTTGGATGTTGGTGGTTGGATGTTGGTTGTTGGATGTTGGTAGTTGGATGTTGGTGGTTGGCTGGATGTTGGTTGTTTGTTGGTGGTTGTTGGTGGTTGTTGGTGGTTGGCTGTTGGATGGTGGTGGTTGGTTGTTGGTTGTTGGATGTTGGTGGTTGGCTGGATGTTGGTTGTTTGTTGGTGGTTGGCTGTTGGATGGTGGTGGTTGGTTGTTGGTTGTTGGATGTTGGTGGTTGGCTGGATGTTGGTTGTTTGTTGGTGGTTGTTGGTTGTTGGTGGTTGGCTGTTGGTGGTTGGTTGTTGGATGGTGGTGGTTGGTTGTCGGTGGTTGGATGTTGATTGATGGTTATTGGTTGTTGTATGTTGGCTCTTGGTGGTTTGTTGTTGGTGGTTGTTTGTTGTTGGATGCAGGTGATTGAGTGTTGGTTGTTGGATTTTGGGTAATGGTTGTTGGTTGTTGGCGGTTGGATGTTGGATTTCAGATGTTGGTGGTTGGTTGTTGGATGTTGGTGGATGGCTGTTGCACATCAAACTCCTCCAGCTATGACATCACGAATCTTGCTTTGTGCACCAGGGCCTTCCCCAAACTGTTTGCACAAGCACCCAGTTGTCCGGGTTTAATGCCGGGATGCTGGCGGTTCTCAAACTTTCTTCCCCACGTTGCGAATCCCGCGTCGGCGATTACCTCGTCCTCTCACCTCATTGGTTCTGCCGGTGCTCCGAGTAAACCGAGTCGAGATCTCCATCCCTCCTCGTTCTCTAATCCGGTTAGCGCCGGCGCTGCCCCCACTCTCTGCACCGGCCGTGCCAATGCTGCCCACCTTCCGCCTTCCCTCCCGCTCCCAGGAGGGGGGAGGCTGTTTGGCCTCGTCCTAATTCCCCTCTCTGCAGGGAAACAATTACCGCCTCCACGCTCGGCTTTATGGTCGGACCGGCAGCTGCTCCGCCGGCATGTTTACGGCTGGAGGACGAGCGAGCCAACCCGGGACGCGGCCTTTATCTCCCGCCGCTTATTCTGCTTATGCTACACGAGTGGGCCCTCACTCAGCGCTAAACACGGCCTGTCACCGCGGAGACCACCGGCACTTCAGACCATCATCGCTCCATCACGCCTTTATGGACCTCAGTTTGCCCCGCGGTACATTCATTCATTCATTCATTATCTCCCGCTTAATCCTCCACTAGGGTTCCGGAGAACATGCAGAACGTTTCGGGCGCTGGGCGCACCTAGGGCAGGGCGCCAAACTATCGCCGGGCACACACTCACTCACACACCCTATATGGGGCAATTTGGAGCATTCAATTCACCTTGAATCCATATCTTGGGACTGTGGGAGTCAACCGGAGAACCTGGAGGAAACCCACGTGGACAGCATTCAAATTCCACCCAGAACCGGGAATCCGCAGCACTGAGAGGAGAACATGCCACCGGCCAGGAGAACATGCCACCGTGCCTGCCATCACTGCAGTACAGTCATGATGAAATAACAGGGCCTTCCCTAAACCGTTGGAAGCACAGAGTTCCTTAAATGTATTGGTGCGTCTCTATACTTTAGATGATCACATGACCGAGCTGCAGCACAAGGTCTCCGTGACCGAGGAGTCATTAATTATGGGCTCAGCGTTTCAGAGGGAGGAGGTAAACAACGTGGCGGGATGAGGAGGAGGAGGAGGAGGAGGAGGAGGACGTCCCGAGGATGAGAGATTACAGTACCAGGATAAATTAGGATCACCTATTAAGGGAACATGTTTGAGCAGAGCGAGCGTTGCGGGGAGGTCGGCGGAGGCGTTCTGCACGTCCTCGGATGGATGGCGAGGAGAAAGGGAAAAAAAGAAAAAAGAAAAAAGGAGGCCCGTGCTCCCTCTGTCTAATTATTCTAATTATCGTGGCTCGCTATGAAAACGTGATTAATAACGCCGAAGATATTGTTGTGGCAATTAGCCATATGGTGGAGGGACCCTGCGCCGTCACGAGTTCGCCATTAGCATCTCCTTATGTTTGTCAGGAGCGCGCACCCATGACGGGCCCCACTCCTGATCACCTTCCTGCACCACGGTGTTTGTGTGTGTGTGTGTGTGTGTGTGAGTGAGTGTGTGTGTGTGGGGGGGAGTGACCGGGGGTGTCGGGTCCGTTTTGTCCGTACAACTGTAGAACCTTGTTCATGTCGCAGAACCGTGTGGCGGAAGGATACACGGGGTGTAGTGCGGCAGCTCCATGCGCAATAGGTACTACGTACAGACAAGTTCCAGCCCTACCTTCAAACACTTTGGGGAAGGCCCCACCCTGAGCCCTGAGCGCACCTTTGGGATGAATTAGAATGCAGAGTGTGAGCCAGGCTCTAATCCATATTATATATGTATTGTTATAATACATAATACTATTTATTTTTATGTAATATATATAACCTCAGAGTGATAGGGATTTTCTGCGGCGGCAGCCATAAGGACTACAGAATGTACGATTAGAACTACACATTTCCTCTATATGTGTAGATACAACAACGCGTGTCTGATTAAGTGGTTATTTAGTGTATAAAATAAAAATACTTTAAATATATTTATATCTTCAAAAACATAATGTGACAAAAGGAAGCGAAAGCCGTAAATGCTCACAGTGTACCGACATGAACCATAACACACATCTAGGGTTGTTGTGCGTTGGGGGTGGTGGTGTTGTGGGTGGTGATGGTGGGTGTTGGTGTTGATTGTGGTGGTAGTGGGGATGGTGGTGTTGGGTGTTGTCGGGTTGGTGGTGTTGTTGGGTGTTGGGGGTAGTGTTGTTTGATGTGGTGGAGCTGTTGTTAGGTTTGGGTGTTGGGTGTGGTGGTGTTGGGTGTGGTGGTGTTGGGTGTTGTTGGGTGTTGGTATTGGGTATGGTGGTTTTGGGTGCTGTGGGTAGTGTTGGGGTGTTGCATGTTGGTGTTGCATGTTGGGGGTGTTGGTGTTGGGTGGTGGTGCTGTTGGGTGGTGTGGTGTTGTGGGTATGAAGAGGAGATGCAAACAGCAGACTGAAATAGTTCTGATTCGTACCGTCAGTGTAACGCAGGCTCCATTGTCGTCGTCGCCGTCGTTGGAGGATGAGGTGGAGGAGGTTGAAGAGGAGGAGCGGTGACAGTGGTGGGAGATGGAGGAAGAGATGGAGGAGGAGGAGGAGCGGTGACGGGAGTTGGGCTTTTCATCGGATAATTAAAACAGCAAGATGGATTCTGTAATTGAGTGAAAAAACAGATCTGAAGAACATCTGTGCGATTCACACAAATCATCTGAATGAGAGGCGCAGACTACAATAAACACACTCAGCCTTGGAGTCGCAGGAGCTGTCAGACTGGAGCAGTAGCGAGGCGCCACCACGCGCACCGCCGCGCACCCTTCAACACGCATAGGGTCGCCAGAGTGCACAGAGCGCGACTCCTACCGCCCTCACAACATCTGCCAGCCCACAGTTCCCGGGATAGGCCCTTACAGCCCCGTGGTCATGACCTGGATAATTCTTCAGATCGGTCAGATCGGTTGGTTAACGCGGGGCCAGCGGTTTGGGGAAGGCCCAGGACTCCGGTCCTGACCCAATCCGTCACCTCATTTAGGTGGCGCAGTGGTGCGACGTGCCTTGACTCTCAGGTCTGACGGTTTGTGGTTGGTTTTCTGAGACGCCTCTCACACCCCTCTCGCCCCTTCTCACGAAATAAAGACACCTACACCTCTCGAACATCAAACAGCGGGGCTGCAGACGCACCGCCGTGTTCACAGACCGGGGAACAGATCCAAAACTGAGGTAACAGACCTCAAAACTGAGGTCAAACTGAGGTAACAGAGTCCAAAACTGAGGTAACAGACCTCAAAACTGAGGTCAAACTGAGGTAAAACTGAGGTAAAACAGAGTCCAAAACTGAGGTAACAGAGTCCAAAACTAATTAATAACGTTCAAACACAGTCTCTGAAATCAATAAAATTAATAAATCGGCCCACCATTCACAGAACGGTATTTGGGTTCTTGGTCCGCTCCCTCCCTCCCACACCCCACACCCTAACTTCACCCTAACAAGTACAGAGCGTTGCACGGAGGTTGTGTTCACACCCCTTGTGTAATAAACCACGCGGGTCACCAGGTTTCCACTGAAACTGCAGAAATCGCTTTCACCTTGAAACGGCTCGCAGCTTCAGACGACCCAACAGGAAGATACGAACGCGAGCTCACACTCTCTTTTATTTCAGGACTTCCTGTCGAACCGTACGCCTCGTCTTCTCTTCACGCGTCTACAGATTCAAATTCTGTAGCACCGAAAATACACCGTCAGAGTTCAAACACCCAGAACCAGCAGGAAACCTCCGACGGCCTCAGAATGAACCTTCAGCTCAGACACGGGGCTCCTGGACTGGTGTGAGCAGGAACTACGGGAACTACGGGACTATAGGACGATGGTACAGTGGATCATAGCACTGGTTAGGGTTTAATTCGCCGAAGTAATGATTGGGGTTAAATTCAAATATAATAATGTGGACCCTTAAACAAGACCCTTAACCCTCATGTCACCCAGGGTGGAATAAGGGGAACAGATCCAAAACTGAGATAACAGATCCCAAACCTAAGAGATCTCAAAACTGAGGTAAGAGTCAAAAACTGAGGTAACAGATTTCAAAACTGAGTTAATGGATCTCAAAACTGAGGTAACACTGAGGTAAAAGAGTCCAAAACTGAGGTAACAGATCTCAAAACTGAGGTAAAACTGAGGTAACAGAGTCCAAAACTGAGGTAAAAGAGTTCAAAACTGAGGTAACAGATTTCAAAACTGAGGTAACGGATCTCAAAACTGAGGTAAAACTGAGGTAACTGAGTCCAAAACTGAGGTAACGGATCTCAAAACTGAGGTAAAACTGAGGTAACAGAGTTCAAAACTGAAGTAAAAGAGTCCAAAACTGAGGTAACAGATCTCAAAACTGAGGTAAAACTGAGGTAACAGATCCCAAACCTAAGGTAAGAGATCTCAAAACTGAGGTAAAACTGAGGTAACTGAGTCCAAAACTGAGGTAACGGAACTCAAAACTGAGGTAAAACTGAGGTAACAGAGTCCAAAACTGAGGTAACAGATCTCAAAACTGAGGTAAAACTGAGGTAACAGAGTTCAAAACTGAGGTAAAAGAGTCCAAAACTGAGGTAACAGATCTCAAAACTGAGGTAAAACTGAGGTAACAGATCCCAAACCTAAGGTAAGAGATCTCAAAACTGAGGTAAAACTGAGGTAACTGAGTCCAAAACTGAGGTAACGGATCTCAAAACTGAGGTAAAACTGAGATAACAGATCCCAAACCTAAGGTAAGAGATCTCAAAACTGAAGTAAGAGTCCAAAACGGAGGTAACAGACTCCAAAACTGAGGAAACTGAACACTGAAAGCAGCCCGTCTGGCACCAACAACCGCTGATATGATTACCACCCTTACAGGCATATGAAGATGATGAAGATGATGATGAAGGAATGAACGTGGGTCGGAGCGCGAGGTGAAGGTGAGAGCGTGCGGGTTGAGCGACAGCGAGACGTCACTCTGGGCCTTCAGTGACCTCGGAGCAGGATGATGGATGCTGTAATCACGAAGGACGTCGTCACGGCGACAGGTCTGTCAGACGTGAGGATGAAGCTGTGAGTGACGCCTCCTGATGTTGAGCGAACAGATGTTCTAAACGCTGCGTGCCGGAGAACCGGCTCGTTCTCTCTTCTCGTGACAGACGAAAATCAAGACGAGGTCAAAAAGACGACGCGCCGCTCGCCTTCGCGGCCCAAACACCTCCACCGGCAAGCCGCACCCCCGACGTCCTGCTCATCATCATCAGCCACTTTAATTAATATCTAATATAGCGAAGGAATTTTAGTACATTAATAAAATTTTAGTAAATTAATTTAGTTGGATCAGTAAATCGGAGGCCAAATCTGATTTAAAAGCTTTCAAATTTTTTGCTGAAATCAAACGTAAAATATGAAAAAGAGAATTTAAAAAGTCTTTATTGTTTTTATTGCAAAATAATCCTTTAAAACAATTATTAAACCGTAGAGAACTACAGAATGGAACTGCAGGACTACAACCCTACCCCCACCCCACACCCCCCCACCCTACTGTATGGCAGGTGGCGCTGATGAAACAGAGGCGCAAAGTTATTTTTATATGTATTTCTGTGTTATTTATAATTTACAGTGCTGGTGTAATTAGTCTGCTGGAGTGTGTGTGTGTGTGTGTGTGTGTGTGTGTGTGTGTGTGTGTTTGTGAATGTATTGGGGGGTGAGTGCTTTATGGAAGGTATAATTTTTATTTCCTTGTGTAAATCAGCTGTGATTATAAACCAGCTCCAATTAATGACGAGCCGTCGAGAACCGACACTCTGGTTTTAATGTTCACAGGGGGGCGCCGTCACGGACGCTCACCCGCAGCTACCCCTCTGATTTAAAGTGTGACTTCAATCACCCTCAAGACGTCGTCACGTTTTAATTTTAAAAACACACAAAGGGATAGACAGGTCAGGGGGACGGGTTAGGGAGACGGGTCAGGGGGACGGGTTAGGGAGACGGGTCAGGGGGACGGGTCATTTTAAAAAGAAGGAAGAGTCACTCCATGACTGAGAGAGTGAGATAGAGTGAGAGAGATTGAGAGAGACCCCATGACTGAGAGAGGGAGAGAGACTGAGTAAGAGCCCATGAGTGAGAGAGTGAAAGAAAGGGAGATAGAATGAGAAAGAGTGCAACCCAGTGAAAGACCACATGACCAAGAGAGTGAGACAGAGTGAGAGAGACTCTATGACTGAGAGAGAGAGAGTTAAAGAGTGAGACAGAGTAAGAGTGAGAGAGTGAGACAGGGTGAGAGAAACCCCATGACTGAGAGTGAGAAAGAGAGAGAGAGAGAGAGAGTGAAACAGAGTGAGAGAGACTCCATGACTGAGAGAGTGAGAGAGATGGGAGAGAGTTAAAGAGTGAGACAGAGTAAGAGTAAGAGAGTGAGATAGGGTCAGAGAGACCCCATGACTGAGAGTGAGAAAGAGAGAGAGAGAGAGAGAGAGAGAGTTAAATAGTGAAAGAGAGAGAGAGAGAGACACCATGACTGAGAGTGAGAGAGAGAGAGTTAAATAGTTAGAGAAAGAGAGAGAGAGACACCATGACTGAGAGTGAGAGAGAGTGAGTAAGTGAGTGAGTGAGAGAGAGTGAGAGGTGTCTCTGCTGTGTCTCCGTCCCTCTGGTTTGCGAGCGGCTGAAGGAGGACATGGCGGGGAACCGGCAGCGCGGCGTCAGAATTCTGCCGCTCTCTCTGGGAACCCGGCGCTCGGCTCCTCCATTAATCCCTGACTGCAGGATCCCGGCCAGGTAATTACCGTTTAAAAATATTTCATCCCCTCCTCTGGCGCCGAGGACAAAAGACGAGGACAAAGGAAACACGGTTACAAACAACCACAAAGGCCGCTTTAAACGCTCCGCCGGAACCGGGCGCCATTGTTTGCGCCGAGCGCGAGGGTTCGGCGACGGCAATCGCTCACCGCTTCGCATTCAAATCCCGCAGAACGACGGCGTCCGGTTTATTGTGTGCGGATGAAACGTACGTTCCGTTCCAAACCCGCGCCGAAGACATAAATCTCCACCTCTGTTTGTCCCTGTTTGTTCCTGCAGGCGCCGCCATATCCCATGATCCTCCAGCGGCCTCGGCGTCTGAGCTCGTTATTTAAAGGACGTAAAGGATGGTTCACATCTCACCTTTTGATATGTCCAATGAGGGCGGAGCCAGGAGGAGGCACAGGGAGGACATGCACAACTCTAAAATCTCAGTTCAACCCGTGACCTTCTTCTGCTCTGAGACAGTGGCGTTAACCGCTGCGCCACCTACGGAGGAGATAATGAACAGCAGGTCGTCGCTAAAGTGCTGAGTCATCCTGGTGTCCATAGCAACCGTCCGTCGTACGTTACATCAAACGAGCAGACCATCAACCCCAATCAACCACCTGAACAACCGAACACTGGGTCCGCGTTATAATAAATAACGAACTGCGTGCGTGGTCTTCATCACATTCATTAATCAGACGGTAGACGGGGTGAAGGCTGGAGGTACAAAGGTCACGTTCAACCCAAACGGGCCCCTGAGCACGGCCCCTATCGCTCACTGCTGACTGATGGACGAGGGTTTCTGGGTCGCAGTCTCAGTTCTAATTCATCTCAAGGATAAGGGCTGAGGCCGGACGGTGAGGACGCCGTGCAGCGGTTGTTGACCCAAACGCAGACACAAATAGGAGATCACTACAGAACGCAAGAGGGAGTTCTGTACTCAGACAAAGGGAGAACATGCAAACTCCCCGGGCTTGGCGGTCCCCGTGCTCCAGGTTTGTTTACGTTCCGGGCGACGGTCACGCAGCGTAATTGGATAACACTCAGCGGTTTTGTTTGCGCGGTGGATGAAGCTCAGCCATAAAGATATTTTATACCCAGCGTTACTGAGGGGAACGAAATAACTTCCCCACACACACACACACACACACACACACACACACACACACACACACACACACACACCGCAACCTGCCACCTCCCGATTCGTCCCCCGGGACCCGGCACTCCACAAAATTAGGTTCAGTCACTCAAGTCGCTGAGCGTAAGCGACGGAGAGCGGCGCCCATTACCCGCTAATGCTCTGCCTGTCATTAATAAGTCCCGCCGAGGGGAAACCCGCCGGCGCCCCCACGGCGCCCCCACGGCGCTCGCGCTCTGCCATCTTTACGCCAATTTGCACGCGGCGGCCTGCGTCAGCGCTCCTGATGGCTTAATGCGGCCGAGCCCAGGTGCGGCGGCGGGTGACGGGGGAAATCACGGCGCGAGGCCTCTGAGCCTCTCCCGTCACGTAAACAAACAGGAGGATGAGGATGAGGATGAGGAAGAGGGCGCTCGCGATGATGTCAGGTGGAAAACAAATATTAATCCCGGAGGTTTGAGTTCAAACTTAAACGCGTTTCAGATTTAATTACAAAAAAAGAAAAGCCTGACTCACAGTCGGTGTTCCAGTTCATCCCACAGATGTTGGATGGGGTTGAGGCCGGGGTTCTGTGTGGCTCCCTCCAGGCCTTCCCCAAACTGTTCGCATAAGCACGGTGCAGTTCAGAACGCACGGTCAGGTTCTTGATTTCTAGCGGAACCCCAAAAAAACCCTCAGAACTGAGTGAGAGGGGAGAGGGGAGAGGGGAGAGGGGAGAGGTGCGTCCCGGTGTTTTTGGGTTTGAAAGCACACTGTAAAAAAAACAAAAAAAAAACAGAACGTTAAAAAGCAGCAGGTTTCATTTATCTTTAAATATCAGAATCATAAAAAACAGGAGTCTTAATACTGAAGGTAAATAAAAATAATAACCAAAATATAATAAAAATAAAAATGATTGAACTCGTTTAAAGTTTTAATTACACTGCGACTGCAGCATTACTGTAGTTTAGAATTACAGTACAGAAACCACAGGATCAAAGGAATATAATAAAAAAATATTATCAATAAATGAATTAATAAGTAAATGACACACACACACACACACACACACACACTCTGTACATTATAAATATTACACACAAATAAATCAGATTTTAAACGGACCAGCGACATGGACAAGCCCCCCCCCTCCCCCCACCTCCATCACAACCGCCAATTAAAAAAAAAATAGAAAATTATCTGAAAATAAAAACGAAGCAGTTTATACTGTATGTTAATTAAACGTACAGAAAGATTAAACAAATGAAAATAATAAATAAATGAATGTTATTTATTATCATTGTTTATATTACTGTTATATCGATATTTTAATAATTATTATAATTGACTTAAGTGAACAGATTATTTCAGGATCAATAACTTTCATATGTGTGTGTGGTCAATGTACAGGTCTGCAGTGGTGTGGTGGGTGTGTGGTCGGTGTGTGCAGGTCTGCAGTGGTGTGGTTGGGTTGTGTGGTGGGTGTGTGCAGGTCTGCAGTGGTGTGGTGGGTGTGTGGTGGGTGTGTGCAGGTCTGCAGTGGTGTGGTTGGGTTGTGTGGTGGGTGTGTGCAGGTCTGCAGTGGTGTGGTGGGTGTGTGGTGGGTGTGTGCAGGTCTGCAGTGGTGTGGTTGGGTTGTGTGGTGGGTGTGTGCAGGTCTGCAGTGGTGTGGTTGGTGTGTGCAGGTCTGCAGTGGTGTGGTTGTGTTTTGTGGTGGCTGTGTGCAGGTCTGCAGTGTGTGCAGGGGTCGGTGGTGTGGTGGAGCGTCAGTTGCGGCACTCGGCCGTTAGGTGGTGCTGCAATTCTACTGCATCACTGATAAAAAAAAATTAAAAAACCCCACTAAGCCTCGCGCCGCAGAGCTTCAGATGGAGAAACAGAAAGTTTGCAAAGAAAGTCTGGAGGAGGAGGAGGATGAAGAGGAGGAGGATGAAGAGGAGGAGGATGAAGAGGAGGAGGAGGCGCGGTGACGGAGGGAACTTCTCCTGGAGGAAGCGGAGCGGCAGTGTTCGAACCCCAGCCGCTAATTCAGAGCAAACGCCGTTTAAACAGAAAGTTCCACTCGGAGAACATCCGACAACATCCGACAACCCCCGACAACACCCGACAACATCCGACAACATCCGACAACATCTGACACCAGCGCCGCTCATGAATTATGCAAAACGAACACATTTTTGGTGCCGCTTGTTTATTTCTATATACATATGTATAAAATCATTTATTCTAATAGACTCGATAAATCAGACGCATTGTCGGCGGATCAAAGCCGAGCGGCGGGGGCCAGCTGGTGTAATCATTTAATGACGTTTTACAGGCGCAATAAAAGACACGAAGCAGATGTGGCATTAAGAATTAGAAACTTGGCAAAACTTTGAGCGAGTCAGACGGATTCGGGCTCGCAACCTCGAATTCGGAAAGAAAATAATAAACGAGAGCGCGAAGACACAAAGCCTGAATTTACACATCCTTCAATTGCGAAGCCATCAATCAGCAGCGTGTTATTCCTCCGGGAACGTCTTTACATGCATATTTATCAGCCCCACATGCTAATTCCCCGGCTCCGGGCCCCCGGCGCCGGCTCCCGGCCTGTTTACGGCTCATAATCGGTGATGTCCTTTGATTTGCATCTCGCGTCGCTCGCCGGTCGGGAGTCGACGAGGCCCGATGACCCCGCGCGCCGTCGCCTCTGATTTACGTTACGGCCCCGATCCCTCACGGCGGGGCCTCCCGCGGGGGCCACTCGGCCCGGCATGTTGGGGGCCCCCGACCCGCCGTTTAGCGCCTACATGGGGTTCCCGGGCCAGGTGGAGACGGAGCACAGGAACATACGTGCGCCGATGTGAGGGGGCCGGGGGGGGGTGTGAATTCATTTAGGGTTCGGATAAATGAGAGAGAGAGAGAGAGAAAGACAGACAGAGAGAGAGAGAGACAGAGAGAATATCTTTAACCAGATTAAAAACTAAACGCAGAACCTGGTCCTTAAATCTGATCTGCAGCTTCAGTCTGGAGCTCTGTCTGTCTGTCTGTCTGTCTGTCTGTCTGTCTGTCTGTCCGTCATGCCCAGGCTGGAGGGCCTTCCCCAAACTGTTTCCACGGTCAGGTTCATGATTAATTTCGTGAGTTCTAATGGAACCAAACAGAAGCTCAGAATGCAGTCCTTGCTCAGAGGTGCGTTGCAGTGTTTTTGAATTAAATGGAGGCTATAAAAAAAAAAACAATTAAATAATTAATAAATAAAACCTTAAAACTATTTTTATCCTTAAAATCTTTTAAAAAATAGAATCTTATGTATATAAATATAAACAAAGCAGTTTGTACTGTATTTTAATTAAATCCATGAAGAAATAATATAAATGAATAAAAATGTATCTCAAAAATTATGATAAAACATTATAATATAATTAGATTACAGTACAAATTATTAATTTGATTACAGTACAAATTATTAGATTACAGTACAAATTATTAGATTACAGTACAAATTATTAATTTAATAAAAGTAGAAATTATTAATTTAATTACAGGTCCAATTGTGTGGGTTCTGCCAGGTCTTTTGTCAAAGAGGGCCTTCCCCAAACTGTTCCCATGAACACAGAACACACAGTCAGGTTCTGGAATTCTTTCGTGAGTTCTAATGGAACCAAACAGAACCTCGGGATCCAGTCGTTTTTCAGAGGTGCGTCTGTGTTTTTGGGGTTTGGATGCACGCTGTAAAAAAATTAAAAAAAAATTAAATAATTAATAATTAAAACCTGGAGCGTCTTTAAAATGTTTAAAAATGAGAAAATTCTAATTATAATCTTTTGTATGTGAACAGAAACACAGCAGTTTATACTGTATTTTAATTAAATATAGAAAAAAAATATAGGAATGAATTAAAAATACATCTCAGAATTAAAACTGATTATGAGACATTATAGCACAAATTATTATATTACTGTTCTATTCATTAATGTAATAATTAATATATAAATGATTTAAGGGAACAGATTATTTCAGGATTCATACCTTTAACATGTTTTTCTTGTTTATTGTTTTTTTTTTTTTTATCTTTTTTTTTTTTTAACTGCACTGTGTTTATGTGAACAGTTTGGGGAAGGCCCTTCAGCTGCAGATCAATCTCTCTCTCTCTCTCTCATATTAAAATAATGGAAACCTGAAATGCTTAACCTTAAATCAGAGCATTTTTAATTCATCTTTAAAATTTAGATTTAAATAAAACAGGATTCTAAAACCTGAAAGTAAACGACAACATAATTAAGAAAAATTACAAATATTAATAATGAGTAAAAATGAGGGGATTTTCCGACTCGTCTCATTTCGTCTTTTTTCTTTGTCTTTTCTGTTTCGTCTCATGACGTCTCTCTTGTTTTCTCGTTTTCGTTTCTGTCTCTCGTTTCTTTGGTTGACTCTCTCTCTCTCTAAGCTGCTAGAGATAAATAAACTAATAACCTTTAAATAATTATCTGTAATTAATACAGTTATTAATTTTCAGGTGTTTTGGTTGTTAAGCAGCTGCTTTAATCCAAAGTGACTTAGAAGAACTGTGGCTTGGTGTTTAGCATGTTCTCCTCTCAGGTTTGAATCCCAATCTTTTTTTTTCTTTTTTTTCTGCGTGTTCTCCCTGTGTCCATGTGGGTTTCCTCCAAATTGCCCCATAGAGAGTGTTTGTGAGCAAGTGTGTCCGGCAATAGATTGGCGCCCTGTCCTGGGTGTATCTGCCCAGCGCCCGAAATGTTCTACCCGCACACCCCCCGGCTGAATGGATGACCTAACAAGTACCCCAACTTGATGGCTGGGGTCATAACAAGGTTGAAGGTTAAGGGTCTTGCTCAGGGGCCCCACATAGGTACGTTCCATGAAGATGGGATTTGAACCCTCAACCTCCGGATGGATATCCCAAAACCCTCACCGCTGAGCTACCACACCCACCGCCCGGGACCGTAGGGAACCTCACTCACCTGACTTGTGGGATGTGGGAGGCGACCACCACGGGGACGAGGAGAACATGCAAACTCCAGACAGAATAGACCCCGGGCGCTGTTCCGTGACTGAAACCCGGGGGGCGCCGGCGATACCTGATGAGCAAGAACAATTTAAAGCTGGAATTGGGTTCCCGTTTGCGCCGGTCATGGGACGGAACCACTTCGCGCTTGTTTATCATTTATCCAACATATTTCCTTACAATTTAAATGTTAAAATGTTGAAATGGTGATACGGAGGTTAATTAAACAAAAAGCAGACATCTGTTCGCAGCGTAAACACAGGAACCGACGGCAATTACAGCCGGGCGTTAATCAGCTTCACACATCTGGATCCTGAACCGGCGGTCCGTTCATTAAAGCAGAACCGCGCTGACATCGTCGGTTCGGTTGGAGATGATGATGATGATGATGATGATGATGATGACGGGAGTCTCCACTGGACGAAGGTCCGGCGCTTTGACGTCAGTATGGAGGGTCAGTCTTCTCCCGATATCAGTTTGTTGGACATCCCCACAGCACCACGCTGCCACCACCATGCCGTGCTTCACCGCGGGACCTCAGACGTTCTCCTCCTCCACATGGACAAATGTATTGGAACCGGAACTTCCTGGACGACGTCCCGCTCGGCTCGTCTTTCACCGACACGGCGTTCAGTCTTCGGAGAGTCGAGGCGGTGTGCAGCGAGCGGCTTCACGCAACTGGAACCACGCAGAACGTCAAAAATGGACCGATCCAAACAAAGTCCATCCATCCAGGATCTTCTGCTTTATCCTCTATTAGGGTTGCGGGGGGGGGGGGGGGTTCCCCATTCCCATCCAGGGGAGAACGTTTCGGGCGCTGGGCAGATACACCGAGGACAGGGGGGCAATATGTCACACTCACTCACACACTCTATATGGGGCAATTTGTAGAATTCAATTGACTTGATCCATGTTTTTGGACTGTGGGAGGAAAGAAACCCACGCAGACACGGGGAGAACATGCAAACTCCACCCAGATGGGGACTCGAACTGGGTATCCCCCGAGAGGAGAACATGCCAACCCAAATATCTGTCTAACATGATGTTCTGCACGGTCCCAGCTCGACAGAGCCCCAAACGGTTCCTCAGACGGTTCCTCAAATGGTTCTCAAGATGGTTCCCCCGCCGCTCTGAAAGCGTACGGTTGTGATGTTTGTGATGTCTTCATTAATTAAGAACTCTGTCCCGATACGCGCGTTCCGTCCGGTCTTCGGTGCTCCGCCTTCCCGCCGCCCGGAACGTTCCAGAGCCGCCGGTGAAAGAGGAGCCGAGCGGGGCGTCGGCGTTCCCATCGCAGAACAGATGTATTAATGACAACTGGGAACGGAGTGTGTGAGTGTGTACAGTACGTGTGTGTGTGTGTGTGTGTGTGTGTGTGTGTG
>JAFMOD010001109.1:6529-20861 GCA_019802435.1 Corydoras maculifer
ATATATATATATATATATATATATATATATATATATATATATTATTATCTCCCGCTTATCCTCTATTAGGGTCGCGGTGGGGTTCCCTATGCCCATCCAGGGGAGAACGTCTCGGGCGCTGGGCAGATTGACCCAGGACAGGGCGCCAATCCATCGCTGGGCACACACTCACTCACACAGACACACTCTATATGGGGCAATTTGGAGAATTCAAATGACTTGATCCATGTTTTTGGACTGTGGGAGGAAACCGGAGAACCCGGAGGAAACCCACGATATATATATATATATATATATATATATATATATATATATATATATATATATATATATATATATATTTATAGTTGTATATTAGTATATTTCACATGTCTATACACTGTATATTTGTATTTAAAAAAATAAATTTTTTAAAATTTCGATGATAACTTTAAAATCCTAGGGTGATCGGGGTCCGTGACCCATAATTTTGTTCTTATCTCATGTACCACATGTGATATTAATAATAATAGAATTTTCTTGAAGCTTGAATCTCTTGAATCTTCAGTAAGTGAAAGTTGGGGCAGCAGTTGTTTAGCGCATTTGTGTTTTCTGCATGAGCTCATTTCAGCAAATGTTGTGTAATCCTATAGGAGCTCAAATGAAACAGTTGGTGGCTTAGCGCGTGTGTGTGTGTGTGTGTGTGTGTGTGTGTGTGTGTGTGTGTGAGAGAGTATTAGTATGTGGTGGGGAGCTGATTTCTAATGGATTAGTGCAGTGACTGATCCAGCTTTCATATTTCACCTTAAATATAAATATTTATTAAAGTTTGAAGATATTACCTGTCACTCATATCAAGCTTCCTTCCTTTATCTTCCTCTTTATCCTCTATTAGGGTCGCGGGGCGGGGGTGGCTTAGTGGTTGGCATGTTCTCCTCTCAGCGCTAGGGATTCCCGGTTCGAATCCCCATCTGGGTGGAGTTTCCATGTTCTCCCCGTGTCCGTGTGGGTTTCCTCCAGGTTTTCTGGTTTCCTCCCACAGTCCAACATGGATTAAGTCAATTGAGTTCTCTAAATTGCCCCATATAGAGTGTGTTTGCGTGAGGCAGTGTGTGTCCAGTGATAGGTTGGCGTCCTGTCCTGGGTGTATCTGCCCAGTGCCCGAAACGTTCTCCCCTGGATGAGCATGGGGAACCCTGATATAGGATGAAGCGGAAGATAATGAATGAAAGGGTCGCGGGGGGGAGGGGGTTCCCCATGCCCATCCAGGGGGGAACGTTTCGGGCGCTGGGCAGATACACCCAGGACAGGACATCAATCTATCATTGGACACACACTCACACAAAGACACACACACACTCTATATGGGGCAATTTTGAGAATTCAATTGACCTTGATCCATGTTTTTGGACTGTGGGAGGAAACCGGAGACCCCGGTGAACCCGGTGAAGTGCTGAGAAGAGAACATGCCAACCACTAAGCCTTGATCCTCTACTAGGGTCGGGGAGGGGGGGGATTCAGTTTTTAATGCCCATCCAGGGGAGAACGTTTCGGGCGCTGGGCAGATACACCCAGGACAGGATGCCAATCCATCACTGGGCACACACTCACTCACACAGACACACTCTATATGGGGCAATTTGGAGAACTCAATTGAACTTGATCCATGTTTTTGGACTGTGGGAGGAAACCGAAGAACCCGGAGGAAACCCACACGGCCACGGGGAGAACATGCAAACTCCACCCCGATTGCACACAGACAGACTATAAAGGAGTAATAAAGGATTTAGAGCAGCCAATTCACCTTGAATCCATGGTTTTGGACTGTGAGAGGAAACCGGAGAACCCAGAGGAAACCCATACAGACACGGGGAGAACATGGTAAACTCCACCCAGATTGGGATTCGAACCGGAATCCCTAACACTGAGAGGAGAACATGCTAACCACTAAGCCCAAGGTGAAACGAATAATCTAAATTGCCCCTATAAAAGGTGTGTCCCTGTGTGAGTGTGTGATAGACTGGCATCCTGTCCTGGATGTATCTGCCCAGCGCCCGAAACGTTCTACCCTGGATGGGCAATGGGAACCCCCCCCTCCCCCTCCCCCCCAACCCTAGTAGAGAGGATAAAGCAGAAGATAATGGATGAACATACTGTTTAAACACCTCAAATTTCTCGGAATATAATATAAAGAGCTCCAGTCTGGCCGTGAGCTCATGGCGCTGTGGGTGGAGTGACGGGTTTAAAAGAGCAGCAGGATATTTGCGCTCAGAGGCTTTCTGTCATCGTGGCTTCGCCGGGCCGGGGTGATTTACGCTCCGCCGACTGGTGGCTATTATTTCGGACATGTTTTTTTTGGCAGCATCGTGAGTCCACGCGAATGACGGATCACTCGGCGCTCCAGACCACGCTTTGCGAACACTCCCCTTTACACTACATCAATAACGGCTTTCGTGACCCGGCCGTGGGGCACGTTAGATTAATCACATTCAGCCAATGAGCTCCGATTCTTTTGGAGCTCAGCTAGCTGACAGAACCTGCGGTGTGTCACATGACGTCATAGCAACATGCCCATCCCCATGCCCATTCAGGGGAGAACGTCTCGGGCGCTGGGCAGATACACCGAGGACAGGACGCCAATCTATCACTGGGCACACACTCACTCACACAGACACACTCTATATGGGGCAATTTGGAGAACTCAATTGACCTTGATCCATGTTTTTGGACTGTGGGAGGAAACCCACGTGGACACGGGGCGAACATGGAAACTCCACCCAGATTGGGATTCGAACCGGGAATGTCTAGCGCTGAGAGGAGAACATGCTAATCGCTTAACCACCCTGCCGCCCCGGTTGACCACAATATACATATATTTGATAGTATATGTTAATGTCCGTGAATCTGATTGGCTGAGACCTTTCACCAGCCGTGACATTATTGACGATAACGCACACCTCTGCACACTTTCGTATCCATGCGCGATCTACAATGCGTTATTAATGGGATTACCATATATGGTAATCCCGCAAAAATTGTCCTGTATGGCAATCGCACTAATAAACAGAGAGCCATTTTCTGATGAGCACTAAACCGGTATCCTGTTACTCAGCAACCGATGTTCACTTTAAAATCCGGACTAGATTATGTAGCGGAAGACCAGTTTGTTGATACTTTGGTTCTCTTATTATTACTCTTCTTATGAATTTGTGTTTCTTGTTGATGAACCATCCATTATCTTCTGCTTTATCCTCTACTAAGGTCGGGGGTGGGGGGGGTTCCCCATGCCCATCTAGGGGAGAACGTTTCGGGCGCTGGGCAGATACACCCAGGACAGGTCACCAATCTATCACTGGACACACACTCACTTACACAGACACACTCTATATGGGGCAATTTGGAGATTTCAATTGACCTTGATCCATGTTTTTGGACTGTGGGTGGAAACCAGAGAACCTGGAGGAAACCTACGCGGACACGGGGAGAACATGGACCCGGGAATCCCTAGCGCTGAAGAGAACATGCCAACCACTAAGCCACTGTTCCACATTTTGTATTCATCCATCCATTATCTTCTGCTTTATCCTTTATATTAGGGTTACGGAGGGGGGGGGTGGCCCATGCCCATCCAGGGGAGAACGTTTCGGGCGCTGGGCAGATACACCCAGGACAGGGCGTCAATCTATCACTGGGTACACACTCACTCACACATACACACTCTATATGGGGCAATTTAGAGAATTCAGTTGACCTTGATCCAAGTTTTTGGACTGTGGGAGGAAACCGGAGAACCCGGAGGAAACCCACGCAGACACGGGGAGAACAAGGAAACGGCACACTAAGCCACATATGACGTTGTGTATTATTGGGAATAAGTCTACGTGAGGGAGGCACGCTGGCTTAGTGGTTGGCATGTTCTCCTCTCAGCACTAGAGATTCCCGGTTTGAATCCCAATCTGGGTGGAGTTTCCATGTTCTCCCCGGGTCCACGTGGGTTTCCTCCGGGTTCTCCGGTTTCCTCCCACAGTCCAAAAACGTGGCTCAAGGTCAATTGGATTCTCCAAATTGCCCCATATACGTAGAGTGTGTCTGTGTGAGTGAGTGTGTCCAGTGATCGATTGGCATCCTGTCCTGGGTGTATCTGCCCAGTGGATGGGCATGGGGACCCCCCACGACCCTAGTAGAGGATAAAGCAGAAGATAATGGATGGATGGTAATGTATGTGATCTAATAACACCGATTTCCCGTAATTAATTCCCAATAATGCACACCGTCACGTGTCGTACCGGTTTAATAAACCATTAACTTTATTGTGGGACGTTGTAGCCGACATTCGCGAAAAGTGTCACAGCAGCAAATCCACAAAGCGCATTAACCGAGTTGCTTTGATGAAATGAAAACGTCAGCTGTGCGTTGAAAGAGGACAGTTTTGCATCCGTGCTCCGAACACACCTCGGTTTGTTTCTTCCGGCTGGATGCGCCGACTGAGCTGAAAGACGAAGCTGAGATCGGCTTAAACGTCCCGACAGAACGACGACAGGCGGCATAAAGATCGAGGCTTCTGCTGCCCCGCTGTAATTGTTATGCTTCATCCATCCATCCATTATCTTCCACTTTATCCTCTACTAGGGTCGTGGGGGGTTCAGGATAGGACCCATGACCCAGGACAGGATGCCAATCTATCACTGGACACACACTCACTCACACAGACACACTCTATATGGGGCAATTAGGAGAATTCAATTGACTTGATCCATGTTTGTGGGGGGAAACTGGAGAACGTGGAGGAAACCCACGCAGACACGGAGAGAACATGAAAACTCCACCCAGATTGGGATTCAAACTGGGAATCCCTAGTGCTGAGAGGAGAACATGCCAACCACTAAGCCACTGTGCCGCCCCTTGTTTCATCTATCCATTATCTTCCACTTTATCCTCTATTAGGGTTGGGGGGGGGGTTCTCCATGTCCATCCAGGGGAGAACGTTTCGGGCGCTGGCCAGATAGACCCAGGAGAAGACGCCAATCTATCACTGAATACACACTCACTCTCACACACACACTCTATATGGGGCAATTTGGAGAATTCAATTGACTTGATCCATGTTGTTGGACTGTGGGACGAAACTGGAGAACGTGGAGGAAACCCACGTGGACATGGAGAGAACATGGAAACTCCACCCAGATTGGGATTCGAACCGGGAATCCCTAGTGCTGAGAGGAGAACATGCCAACCACTAAGCCACTGTTCCGCCCCTTGTTCCATCCATCCATTATCTTCCACTTTATTCTCTATTAGGGTCGTGGGGGAGGAGGGGGTTCCCCATGTCCATCCAGGGGAGAACGTTTCAGGCGCTGGGCAGATACACCCAGGACAGGGGGGCAATCTATCACTGGACACACACTCACTCACACAGACACACACACAATACGGGGCAATTCGGAGAATTCAATTGACTAGATTTATGTTTTTGGACTGTGGGAGGAAATCAGAGAACCCAGAGGAAACCCACATGGACACGGGGAGAACATGGAAACTCCACCCAGATTGAGATTCGAATGGGAACTCCCGAGAACTGAGAGGAGAACATGCCAACCACTAAGCCACCGTGCCGCCCTCTTATGATTGTTTATTTTTTTAAATATATTTTTGGAGGTTAGCTAGCTCGCAAAACCTGCGGTGTGTCACATGACCTCATACCAACAACGTTAGAATCGTTCTAGGGCACGTGTATCATTGGTGATACGCCAGATAATGGTATGTATATACAATCCATTATGTTTCCCGATATATTTTATACACTACAGGGCAGCACAGTGACTTAGTGGTTGGCATGTTCTCCTCTCAGCGCTGGGGATTTCAGGTTTGAATCCCAATCTGGGTGGAGTTTCCATGTTCTCCCCATGTCCGTGAGGGTTTCCTCCGGGTTCTCCGGTTTCCTTCCACAGTCCAAAAACTTGGATCAAGGTCAAGGTATATGGGGATGGACATGGGGAACCCCCCTGCGAACATTAAAGAGGTTTGAACAGAAGAAATGAATGGCTTAATTGTCCCTATCTAAATTGCCCCATATAGAGTGTGCTTGTGTGTGAGTGAGTGTGTCCAGTGATGGATCGGCGCTCTGTACTGGGTGTATCTGCCCATATTCTCTACTAGATGGGCATGGAGACCCCCCCCCCCCCAAAGACCCTGGTAGGTAGACGATTAGGCGGAAGATAATTCATTAATGATGAATAATTAAAAATTATACATAATAACGGATCATAACACAATCCAAACAATAACATAATGAGGGCATCTGATCGCAAGGGCTTATCTGATCGCAAGACAACACATGCGCACACACACACACACACACACACACACACACACACACACACACACACACACACACACTTGTTTGGGTATTTTAAGTATCCCAAGCCTGTCTGCAGGGCGTGTTCTATTGAGACACATGAATAGCGTATCATATTTCACATGACATCTGGTCGAGCCGTGCAGAACGTCTGAGGGTGTGTTTCTGCGGTGGAGAGAAGCTGGGGAAGAACTCTGTTCGGGCTCTTGGTTTAATTCTTTGATTATTATCATTCATTCATCCATCCAATCCATCCATTATCTTCTGCTTTATCCTCTAGTAGGGTTGCTGGGAGGGTGGGGAGGGTGGGGGGGTTCCCCATGCCCATCCATGGGAAAACGTTTCGGGCGCTGGGTGGATACACCCAGGACAGGACGCCAATTTATCACTGGATACACATTCACTCACACAGACACACTCTATATGGGGCAATTTAGAGATTTCAATTGACCTTGGTCTATGTTTCTGGATTGTGGGAGGAAACCAGAGAACCCGGAGTAAACCCGGAGTAAACCCACGCGGACACGGAGAGAGCATGGAAACTTATGGATCCCCAGCACACACACACACACACACATTATAAGGGCAAATTTCAGGTGCCAATTCTTTTTTAATCCATGGTTTTGGACTGTGGGAGAAAACCGGAGAACCCGGAGGAAACCCACGCGGACACGGAGAGAACATGGAAACTCCACCCAGATTGGGATTCGAAATGGGAATCCCTAGCGCTGAGAGGAGAACATGCTAATCACTAAACCATCTTCTGCTTCATCCTATATTAGGGTCACGGTGGGGGGGGGGGGGGGGGTTCCCCATGTCCATCCCGGGGAGAACGTCTCGGGTGCTGGGCAGATAGACCCAGGACAGGACACCAATCTATCACTGAATACACACTCACTCACACAGACACACTCTATATGGGGCAATTTGGAGAATTCAATTGACTTGAGCCATGTTTTTGGACTGTGGGAGGAAACCACGCGGACACGGGGAGAACATGGAAACTCCACCCAGATTAGGATATGAACCTGGATCCCCAGCGCTGAGAGGAGAACATGCTAATGATTACACTGTGTAACTGATTCCGTCAGGCTGATGTGTAGTGATGGGGCTTTGTCCTTTATTACTGTTTAAATTTACATGCGGAGAAGTGGTTAGCCAGTGTGTGTGTGTGTGTGTGTGTGTGTGTGTGTGTGTGTGTGTGTGTGTGTGTCTTTACCTATGTGTTGGAGTGCTGTACCTCAGTGTGAATCACAGCTGACTCATACACTTTACTCCCACTATCAGCACATAAACACACTTTTACACACTTGCACCGAAGCACAGCATCTCCTGGGGCTAATTTCACGCCCCCACAGTTGGACCGAAGCACAGACCACTGTGATGTTCACAAGCGCTGCCAAAGTTCCCGAAAACATCCATCCATCCATTATCTTCAGCTTTATCCTGTATTAGGGTCGCGGTGGGGTTCCCCATGCCCATCCAGGGGAGAACATCTCGGGCGCTGGGCAGATAGACCCAGGACAGGACACAACTCTATCACTGGACACACACTCACTCACACAGACACACTTTATATGGGGCAATTTGAAGAATTCAATTGACTTGATCCATGTTTTTGGACTGTGGGAGGAAACCAGAGAACCCGGAGGAAACCCACGTGTACACGGGGAGAACATGGAAGCTCCACCCAGATTGGGATTCAAACCTGGATCCCCAGTGCACACACACACACTATAGGGGCAATTTTGAGTTGCCACTTTTCCTTGAATCCATGTTTTTGTGCTGTAGAAGGAAACCAGAGAACCTGGAGGAAACCTATGAGGACATGGGGAGAACATGGAAGCTCCACCCAGATTGGGGTTTAAACCTGGATCCCCAGTGCGCACACACACACTAAAGGGGCAATTTTGAGTTGCCACTTCTCCTTGAATCCATGTATTTGTACTGTGGGAGGAAACCAGAGAACCCATTGGAAACCCACGAGGACATGGGGAGAACATAGAATTTCCACCCAAACATGCTAACCACTAAGCCACAGTGCCACACAGACATTTTAGCGCTGCCATTATACCTTAAATCCATCTTTTGGGACTGTGGGAGGAAACCAGAGAACCCGGAGGAAACCCATGCAGACACGGGGAGATCACTGAAACCTGGGGAATCCCCAGCGCTGACTTTAGATATTCCATGTTCTCCCCGTGTCTGTGTGGCTTTCCTCTGGGTTCCTCCCACTGTCCAAAACCATGGATCGAGGTCAATTAAATCCAAATTGCCCCATATAGAGTGTGTGTGTGTAAGTGAGTGTGTATCCAGTGATAGATTGGTGTCCTGTCCTGGGTGTATCTGCCCAGTGCCCGAAACGGTCTCCCCTGGATGGGCATGGGATACCCCCCCCAACCCCCCCCTCCCGACCCTAATAGAGGATATAGCTGAAGACAATGGATGGAATTATCATAATCTCTTTGTTTTCTCACTTTAATAATTAGTGACCCACTCGTTAGGTTGGGACCTCATTATTGTTGGGATCATTGTGGTCCGTGGCTCCTGGCGGTTCATAGACAGTTGGTTATGTCATTCAGTCTGCGGCAGGGCTCTGGCTCCGGAGAGTCAATTTCCATCCCCATCGAAACGAAAAAGCCCATCGGCTAAATTATGTAACATTAGCCCAGCATTTTCCCCACAACTAACGACGGCGTCGGATTTCAGAGAACCAGCCTGCTCCAGAACGTAGATCGGTCAAGTGAATGTGGATCATAAAGATGGACTTTGTGGTTCTCCAGTTCCATTCCGTAGTTCTACATACTCTGTTAGGCCGCTTTAGTATGTTCTCCGATTATCAGGACCCCCACAGTGGTGGTATTAGGGTGATGGTGCAGTAATGCTGACATGGTGGTGCAGGTGTGTGAATGTGTGTTGTGCTGTATGAGTGGATCAGACACAGCAGTGCTGCTGGACAGAGAACAGTCCACCAATCAGAACATACACTCATTAGGTACAGCTGGCTCATTGGTTCTCCACTGATCATATAGATGGACTTTGTAGTTCTACAGTTCCATTCTGTAGTCCATTTGTTTTTCTACATACTCTGTTAGGCTGCTTTAGTATGTTATCTGATGATCAGTACTGTGGTGGATGATGGTCAGTACTGCAGTGATGCTGACATGGTGGTGCAGGTTTGTGAGTGTGTGTTGTGCTGTACGAGTGGATCAGACACAGCAGTGCTGCTGGACAGAGAACAGTCCACCAATCAGAACATACACACCGGTCACTTTATTAGCTCCACCTCCTCAGTTTCACCCTCATTGTGTGATTTCAAGTTACACTCATCATATAGATGGACTTTGTAGTTCTACAGTTCCAATCTGTAGTCCATCTGTTGCTCTATATACTTTGGTAGGCCGCTTTAGTATGTTCTCCGATGATCAGGACCCCCCAAAAAAAGATGTATTGTTAGCACTGTGGTGGATGATGGTCAGTACTGCAGTGATGCTGACATGGTGGTGCAGGTGTGTAAGTGTGTGTTGTGCTGTTTGAGTGGATCAGACACAGCAGTGCTGCTGGACAGAGAACAGTCCACCAATCGGATCCACTTTGTACCATCATCCACCACCCTAATAATACCTGCTCTGTGGGGGTCCTGATCATTGGAGAACATACTAAAGCGGCCTAACAGGGTATGTAGAGCAACAGATGGACTACAGAATAGAACTGTAGAACTACAAAGTCCATCTATATGATCAGTGGAGAACCAATGAGCCAGCTGTACCTAATAAGTGTGTGTTCTGATTGGTGGACTGTTCTCTGTCCAGCAGCACTGCTGTGTCTGATCCACTCATACAGCACAACACACACTCACACACCTGCACCACCATGTCAGCATCACTGCAGTACTGACCATCATCCACCACCGTACTAAGAATACCTTCTGATCATCGGAGAACATACTAAAGCGGCCTAACAGAGTATGTAGAGCAACAGATGGCCTACAGAATGGAACTGTAGAACTACGAAGTCCATCTATATGATCAGTGGAACTGAAAACACACACAGTGAGGGTAGAACTGAGAAGGTGGAGCTAATAAAGTGGCCGGTGTCTATGTTCTGATTGGTGGACTGTTCTCTGTCCAGCAGCACTGCTGTGTCTGATCCACTCGTACAGCACAACACACACTCACACACCTGCACCACCATGTCAGCATCACTGCAGTACTGACAATCATCCACCGCCATACTAAGAATACCTCCTGATCTTCGGAGAACATACTCAAGCAGAGTACGTAGAGCAACAGATGGACTACAGAATGGAACTACAAAAATCCACCATAGAATCCGAGCTCAGAGCACAGAGAATGTTTGTGTTGGCGGGATAGTGTCACATCGTTTCCTTTCTGTGGTGGGAACGTAAATAGAACACATCCCTGAGAACCTGCGCAGTTGAAGGCTTCATAGTCAAAAAGTGCCTTATGAGTGTAGAGAAACAAAACGGGGTGCTGATCTGTGTACAGCAGGGTCACATATCACATGTTGACCGACATGTTCCACTCAGGTTCCTCTGACGTCATGAATCCACTCATAATTACGTTCCTACTGTGACCTTACGTGCTGTTAGGGATGAGAACATTGTCATCCATCCATCCATCCATCATCTTCTGCTATTAGGGTCACGGGGGGGGGTTCCCATGCCCATCCAGTGGAGAACATTTTGGGCGCTGGGCAGATACACCCAGGACAGGGCACCAATCCATCACTGGATACACACTCACTCACACAGACACACTCTATATGGGGCAATTTGAAGCATTCAATTGACCTTGATCCATGTTTTTGGACTGTGGGATGAAACCGGAGAACCCGGAGGAAATCCACATGGACATGGGGAGAACATGGAATCTCCATTCAGGTTGGAATTCAAACCTGGATCCCCAGCACTGAGAGGAGAACATGCTAACCACTAAGCCACCATGCCGCCCCTGACAACATAATGGGTTTCTGAATATTCTCATGGACACGGGACAAAGTGGTCTCCCTATGTCCGTGTGGGTTTCCCCCCTTGATGGGCGCCAATCTATCACTGGGAAAACACACACTCACTCACACAGACACACAGTATATGGGGCAATTTGGAAAATTCAATTGACCTTCATCCGTTTTTGGACTGCGGGAGCAAACCGGAGAACCCGGAGGAAACCCACACGGACATGGGGAGAACATGGAAACTCCACCCAGATTGGGATTCGACCCGGTTCGTCCATGTTTTTGGATCCTGGAATCTCTTCGAGGAGAACATGCTAACCACTAAGCCACCGTGCCACCCCTGACAACATAATTGGTTTCTGAATATTCTCAGGGACACGGGACAACGTGGTCTCCCTGTGTCCGTGTGGGTTTCCCCCCTGGATGGGTGGTGTCCCTATGTCAACCACTAAGTGACGGTGCGAGCGTGCTATATGACGATATATATATATATTCATTCATTCATTCATTATCTCCCGCTTATCTTCTATTAGGGTTGCGGTGGGGTTCCCCATGCCCATCCAGGTGAGAACGTCTCGGGCGCTGGGCAGATAGACCCAGGACAGGGCGCCAATCCATCGCTGGGCACACACTCACTCACACACACACTCTTTATGGGGCAATTTGGAGAACTCAATTGACCTGATCCATGTTTTTGGACTGTGGGAGGAAACCGGAGAACCCGGAGGAAACACACACAGACACGGGGAGAACATGGAAACTCCACCCAGATGGGGATTCGAACCTGGGAATCCCTAACGCTGAGAGGCGAACGTGCTAATCACTAAGCCACCTTGCCGCCTATATATATATATATATATATATATATATATATATATATATATATAATATGTAATGTGATGGGATAGGCCAGAGTTGATAAGAATTCCAACTCGAAGTCCTTTCTTAGACTTTGACGATAACTTAGTGCACATACTATTGACTGTCGTGAACGTTGAGAACAGATTTGGAGTCCAGAAGGCGTACCCGCAGCATTTCGCGCTCATATACCCTAAAATTCGATTAAAAAACACTTTAGTTCGCGTTTAAATAACCACGCCGGAATATTTTCCCTCTCTTATCTCCATCCATTCGTCTTAGTTTTGCAGTGTATAAATTGATTAGGTACTATAAATAATGTAATGCAGCACACTGCATGCTTGTTCTCCTCTGTGTGTGTGTGTGTGTGTGTGTGTGTGTGTGTGTGTGTGTGTGTGTGTGTGTGTGTGGGCGTGGGCCGACCATGCCAGTAAATGATGTCTGAGATCCATTAATAATAGACCACGAAGATGAGATAATCTGATAATGCTCGGCCACAAGTAAGCAGCATTTTCTCAGATGATCGGCTCCTGATGCCAGAAGAATAACCTCTCTCTAAACGTCAGCAAGACCAAGGAGCTGGTCGTGGACTTCAGGAAGCAGGAGAGAGTACACTCGCCAATCTCCATCAATGGCACCGCAGTGGAAAAGGTCAGCAGCTTCAAGTTCCTAGGTGTTTACATCAGTGAGGATGTGACGTGGACAGAACCCACCACGCGGTTGGTTAAGAAGGCCCCACAACGCCTCTACTTTCTCAGACGGCTGAGAAGCTTTGGTCTGAACCCCAGTATTCTCAAGACGTTCAACACCTGCATTGTGGAAAGTGTCCTGACTGGAATTAGGCGTTACCACCTGGTATGGGAACTGTACCGCTCTCGAGTGGAAATCCCTGAAGAGGGTAGTGCGAACAGCGCAGAACATCACCGGGGTCCAGCTCCCAAACCTTCAGGACCTATACAAAATCCGCTGTCTGAGGACATCTAGAGGCATCGATAAGATCCCAATTCACCAGCTGTGGGACAAAGACTATGTTTGTGTGGGACAATGTGGGACACCAATGCCCCTTTAGCACATAACAGACTGCAAATATATATACACACACTGCAAAACATGGGTATATATATGCCCAGCGATGGATTGGCGTCCTGTCCTGGGTGTATCTGCCCAGCGCCCGAGACGTTCTCCCCTGGATGGGCATGGGGAACCCCACCCATCCTAATAGAGGATAAGCGGGAGATAATGAATGAATGAATATATATATATATATATATATAGCGGCACGGTGGCTTAGTGGTTAGCACGTTCGCCTCTCAGCGCTAGGGATTCCCGGTTTGAATCCCAATCTGGGTGGAGTTTCCATGTTCCTCCCACAGTCTAAAAACATGGATCAAGTCAATTGAGTTCTCCAAATTGCCCCATATAGAGTGTGTTTGAGTGAGTGAGTGTGTGCCCAGCGATGGATTGGCGCCCTGTCCTGGGTGTATCTGCCCAGCACCCGAGACGTTCTCCCCTCGATGGAACTACACCGCGACCCTAATAGAGGACAAAGAGGGTGATCATGAATATATATATATATATATATATATATATATATATGTATATTTATATATATATACACACACACGTGTACAATTAAACAGAACAGACAGTTCTTTAACGTGCTTTAAAAAGGTTATGACTTGTATTTCTTGTATTTCTCCAAACACTGATTCTCAAATTAAAACACCCGACTGTGCACAATTTAATAGAACACCCATGCGTCCGATTGGTTGACATTCAAACAGCCCGCCTCTCCCCCGATAACAGACAACACAGCCGTCTAATGGCAGATTCTAAAACACGCAATTCAAAACTGCAGTCTGACTTTCAATAACAACGCGGGACAACGTCTCAATTTGCGGGACGCCTGGAAAGTAACCAAATTGCGCGACTGTCCCGCACAAAGCGGGACATCTGGTCACCCTAATCATTAAGGACCCCACTCACCCAAGTCACTACCTTTTCTCACAGTTGCCGAGATGGTAGCAGCTCAGAAGCTTATTTTAGGGATTTAGAGGCAGCTTCTTCACCCAGGCAACCAGACTGTGGAACGGCCAGTAGAACTGTGTACTGCCCAACTCGTACCACTGCCATCTTACATGAACTCTGCACCTCGTACTTTAC
>JAFMOD010000111.1:1065-12079 GCA_019802435.1 Corydoras maculifer
GAGAGAAAGAGAGAGAAAGAGACAGCGAGAGAGAGACAGAGAGAGAGAGAGAGTGTGTGTGCTGGGTTGAGTCTCAGTTCAACAGACAAACACAAACACACACTTATGTACAAACATAATGCATCAGTAATTATTTAATTAGTTATGAGAATTTAATTTATCATTTCTATAATCAGGTTTATAATTTAAATATAAGGAAGGACAGTGGAACACCCCCCCCCCCCACACACACACACACACACACCCGCAGTCTGGATTATAAAGCTCGGTGCCATCACTCCAATTTATTAAACCTGGATTAATAAAATCAAACAGATCTGACACTGCTCTCTTTAAACTTATTAATTAGCTCGTTAACCTGCTCCGTTAATGAATCTGTGTAATCAGCAGATCTTCTGCAGGTCACATGATCACGGTTTGAGGTTTTAACTGTGTGCTCGTCTTTATTGAAACAGGAAGTCAGGGATGAGCCGGGATCAAAGACAAGATCAAAGTCATTACATTTAACCCTTTATACATTAATTATCTTTATTTATAATGTCTCTGAAGTTTAGGATCAAAGAGTGAAGGAAAACCTTGTATAAACACACACACACACACACACACACACACTTTCCTCGCGTTCAGTGATATTTTAATGTTCATGGACTGTAATGTGGGACTTTAGTAGGTTCTCCTTGCAGATGATCTTGCAGAACCTGCTTCACAATGCACCTTAACTTTACATTAACCTTCACATGTGTGTTTCAGAGAGAGTGTGTGTGTGTGTGTGTGTGTGTGTGTGTGTGTGTGTACAGTAAATGATTGCCACTCTTTCAGGGAAGCAGCAGGAACTTGGATGTCTGATGATGCGGTTCCTGAACCTTCAGCAGCGTGCAGACAGGAAGTGATGCTCCATCCTGCAGCTGAGTTTAATCTAAAGTCATCATCAACCAATCAGAAGCTTCCTCGCTGCTTTAGGATAAGAGTCCTGGATCATCAACCAATCAGAAGCTTCCTCACTGTTAAAGGTAAGAGTCCGGAATCAGGGAGCGGAGAACAGTACACTTAACAGTTTGGATTATTAATCTGTGATCGTTGTAATAATCTCAGATTATTTAAACTGGTGTTTCAGGTGAAGCTTTTTTTAAAGTAAAGATTAACTTCATTTAAAGATCCAAGTAATTCAGAATTAAACAATAAATGAATTATTATTAATAATGATTTGATTCCATGTTCAGTGATAGATTGCCCCCCCCCCCTGTCCTGGGTGTATCTGCCCAGCGCCCGAAACGTTCTCCCCTGGATGGACATGGGAAATACCCCCCCCCCCGCGCGACCCTAATAGAGGTCGATAATAGGTCCTAATAGAGAAGATAATGGATGGAGGGATGGACTTGATCCCGCACAGTACTGTACAGATCTAATCCGTTAGCGCCCCATGTGGTAGAATTGTATCATTACAAGTTCATTCTCATATCTAACAGATGAAAGCGGTTCATTAGATTCTATTATTAAACTCATTTTAACTTCTGAAATCTGCAAACTAATAAATTCACATCTATCACTAATTAAAAAACTGCAATTAGAATAACAATAACAGAAACATGAGGTGAACCTTACACCTTTATGATTACAGTTATCATTCTGAGCCATTTTCACTTTTTAATTGTTTAAAATGGTTCATTAGTGTTCCATACATGCATACAAAATAGCAATCATCATATCATACATTATAAAAGTTCAAATAAAAGTTTTATTACATGATTTTACTTTAAACCTGGACATGTATTTAAATGTCGTAATATTAATTCTAATAGAAGAGTTAATGAAAACTGTCCTGATGAAGTTCTTCATTAAACATAAAAAACGAAACCAGCTGTTAAAATGTAAACTGTACTGAATTAATCAGAACAGACTGAAGAACTGATGAGCAGATGAAAGTTGTCGATATTTCAGGATTACACTTTGATTTTGGACAAAAGCATGTGATTATTTCTTTAATCTGTTACAGATTTCTGATGAAGTAACAGGTTATTTAAATGTTTTGAAGTTCTGAAGTGATCTGAAACTTTCAGGACATTATTACAGATTTCTAATAACATTCAGAATGTTCTGATGACGTTTTCCTGATGATCTGAGGGTTCAGAAACCAATCAGAGTGAAGCAGCTCTCCGTCCTGTTCAGAAAAGAAAACAAAGTTCTGAAAAAGGTTCAGATTTACTGAAGAACCATTCAGAATGTAGAACAGACCTGCAGCTCTGAGATAACAGATACACCCACACACTGCTGTGAGGACTCCCAAACATGAAGATCCAACTCCCATCAGAACCCAATCACGGCCAGAAACTTTAGGTTCTGTAGAAAAACAGGAAGGGAATGGGTTCTCCTCAAACTGATGACCATCACTGATCCTCTGAACAGCAGATCACAGAGATGCTGCTCATACAGGACTCTTATTTTGAAATGTCTTTCATCCAGTAGTGTTTGTTGTGTTGGTTACATTAAATTAGTTTAATGAGAGTAGATCAATAGAACTGATCAGGAATGCTGCTCCGTTGATTGATCAGTGAAAAGAGTGCCACCCGGTGATCAGTTTAGGAACAGCATCTGTGTGACTGCTGTAAATATGATGTAATATCAGGTGTAGTATTGGGTGTAGTACTGAGTGTTCTATAGGGTGTAGTATTGGGTGTAGTTGGTACTCACCCCAGGGGTAGATCATGGGTTGGGGTAAGCTTTGGTGTTGCACCTTGCAGGAGACCTTCTCTCCAGGTGTGTACTCCAGATCACTCTGCATTTGGTAGTACCAGTTTCCATCTGAACGCTCACCTCTGAAGGACACGCCCGAGGTCACGACCTCTCCATCTCTGAGCCAGGTCATGTTGAGTCCTCTGGGGTGATAATGGGAGGCGCTGCACCTCAGTAGAGCGGGATGTTTGGTGGCTTTCGGTCTGATGGACGTCAGGACCACACTGGGTTTTTCTAAAGGAATCGGTCAGAGTGATGAGTCTGAAGGTTTGAGGAGCTCAGGTTCTCCTCCTGAAGATGCTGAAGAGCAGATGTTCTCACCTCTGACATTCACATACGGTTCAAAGGCCTCTTTGAACTTCCCCACTTCACTCTGGACTTTTTTCAGCAGTTTGTGGAGCCACTGCAGGTTTGAATTTAAAGTCTCCGCCCACTTTATTCCGTACGCCGTGAAACCGATGACCTTCATCTCTGTGCTGTTAACCCACAGGAAGTTCTCCTTGTTGTACTGGATGGAGAGGGTTATCTCCATGTCCTGTGATGAGAGCTCTTCAAACTGAAGAACACTGGACACATAGTGAGCGCTCACTGGATCCAAACCACAAACACAGATTAGAACGTTCTAATGAACATCATGAGATCAATGCAGTCAGGGTTTCATCAGCTCTGTCCTGAACGCGACTGCAACCCATCAGGTTCAGATCTCTATGTTAAACTCCCTTCACTCTCATTAAAACTAAAGGCGGTTTGTGTTAATGACGTCGTCAGGGTTAATGAGAGAACATGCTGGAACAGTTCCCTCCCCAACGTTTGGAATTCCCCAGCGCTCTGAGCTCCAGACTGATGTAAAGACCAGATGAAACTTATCTCAGACCAACAGTCCATTAAATACTGAATAAAAACACAGAAGCGTCAGATGGTTCGGTTCCGACCTGATCTGATCTAATCTGATCTGATCTAATCTGATCTGATCTAATCTGATCTGATCTAATCTGATCCGATCTGCTGTAATTATTGGATGACCGGTTGATGTGGTTTTTAATTGAAGTCTGATCTTACCTTCACTGAGGCACAGTCCAATCAGCAGGACGACAGAAACCCGGGGGTCAGACATCTCCGTCTCTTCTGCGTCCAGGAGAAGCCTGAGTTTAATAATGCCCCCATCAGGTTCCACCCACACGCTCGCGTCACATGTTCTCAGGTGAGATGAGATTCCTTTCTAACCAGAAACGGTTGGAACCACCTGACGCCCTGCAGCGGAGGCGTCCGCTAACGAAGCAGCGCAGGCCGGCGCGGATCCTCAGTTCAGCTGGGTTCCTCTCTGACAGGAGACCCGTTGCCATGGAGAACCTCTTGGTCCTGAGTTTGACCTGTCTCTGTGTCCTGACCGACGCAGAAGGTAAGAATGGCGTCTAATTCAGTTTTGGCTCTTAGACTTCGACGTCATTGGCTCTTCGTCCGGCCGCGCCTCTCTCCCTCCGTCAGGTCCCGTTCTGATCGTCACCCTGAACTGAAACTGTTTTAAAAAGGAACCAGGAACTCTGAAACAAAACTGCTCTGGTATTTTAAATCAGAATTTCTATCTGGGTGGAGTTTCCATGTCCTCCCCGTGTCCACGTGGGTTTCCTCAGGGTTCTCCGGTTTCCTCCCACAGTCCAAAAAACATGGATCAAGGTCAATTAAAGTCTCCAAATTGCCCCATATAGAGTGTGTGTGTGAGTGTGTGTCCAGTGATAGATTGCCCCCCTGTCCTGGGTGTATCTGCCCAGCGCCCGAAACGTTCTCCCCTGGATGGGGAACCCCCCTCCCCCTGCGTGACCCTAGCAGAGGATCTAGATGAAGATACAGCGTGTTCATAGCTGTGTGGTCTGGTCTGTTATTCAGGTTTCAGGTTCAGAGTCTTAAAGGGCTGCAGTGAGGTGGACGAGGACATGTCCATCGAGTTCAACGGACAACCTCTGGCTCACTTCGATTATCAACGCCGGCAGCCTGTCGTGACCATCCCCAACTTCCTGTACCCCATCCAGTTTCAGGACTTCATCGATCAGGCCCTGAACCCGAACTGCAAGCAGCTGTTATCCGTCTTAAATCAGGTGTTTCAGAACCCCACAGAACGCCGTGGTACGTCCCGCCGGACTGACGCGCGCTTTAACATGTTCTCTCTGTACCATCAGTCTGGTCTCGTGTTACGTTTATTTTGTAATTAAACATTAAAGCTGAGGGTCAGATTCGTTCATAAGGGGCGGAGTCTGCAGCTCACATGAACAAGTTTCAGACGAGTTCCAATCGTTCCCGTTCACACACACACACACACACACACACACACACACACACAAAGGTACCAAGCTTTGACTTTATTCAGATTGGTTAATTCTTTTGATTGATGATGAACCAGCAGTTTGAAGGTTCTCTTATGATTCGGTTCTTTTTTGATTCGTTTCTCTTATGATTCGGTTCTTCAGAACCTCCCTGGACCTCCATCTACCCCAGCAGTGAGGTGCAGCTGAAGCAGGAGAACATGCTGGTGTGTAACATCGACGGCTTCTTCCCTCCCCCTGTCAGCGTGTGGTGGAGCAGAAACGGCGTGAACGTGAGCGACGGCGCCACCCTGAGTTCCTATTACAGGAACCCGAACGGTTCTGCGGGGGTGCACTCTGTTCTGACCTTCACTCCGGATGAGGGAGACTCCTACAGCTGCACGGTGCAGCATCCGGCGCTGGACGCACCACTCACCACCACCTGGGGTAAGAGATCCGAGTCCAGCTGAAATACTCAGACGTCCACAGTGATCCAGTGTGTGTGTGTGTGTGTGTGTGTGTGTGTGTGTGTGTACAGATGTGGAGCTGTCCTCTGATGAGGAGTCCAGCGCGGTTGCGGTCGCCGTTTCTGTTGTAGGTTTGATCCTCGGTTTGGTCCTGATGACAGTGGGAGTCGTTTTGATCTTCAAGGCGAGGCGCTGCTCGGTCTGAGGGATGCTGGGAGATCACATGACCTCTTTACATTTAAATGAAGTGTTTAAATTACTGAATTTAACAAACAGGAACATAAAGTGTAAATGTGAGCGATGGTGATGTGGTGTGTTGTGATGGTGGTGATGGGATGTGATGGTGATGTGATGTAATGGTGTGATGTGGTGATGGGATGTGATGGTGATGTGATGTAATGGTGTGATGTGGTGATGGGATGTGATGGTGATGTGATGTAATGGTGTGATGGTGGTGATGGGATGTGATGGTGATGTGATGTAATGGTGTGATGGGATGTGATGGTGATGTGATGTAATGGTGTGATGTGGTGATGGGATGTGATGGTGATGTGATGGTGATGTGATGTAATGGTGTGATGTGGTGATGGGATGTGATGGTGATGTGATGTAATGGTGTGATGGTGGTGATGGGATGTGATGGTGATGTGATGTAATGGTGTGATGTGGTGATGGGATGTGATGGTGATGTGATGTAATGGTGTGATGGTGGTGATGGGATGTGATGGTGATGTGATGTAATGGTGTGATGTGGTGATGGGATGTGATGGTGATGTGATGTAATGGTGTGATGTGGTGATGGGATGGCTTCCTGGTTACTGCGTTCCTAAATCTGTTTGCAGAAATAAAGTAGATTTGAGGGAAAGCTCATTATGTTAACGAGTGAAACCTCATTATCATTAGATCTGATCTCACACTGAACAACTCATCTACAACTCAAAAACCCTCACTGACCCTCAACAGAACCACCAGGTGCAGGTCAGGAGGTCAGACGTAACTCCGCCCTCACGTCGCCCGGTCCCGCCCAGAATAAAATATCAGAACGAGACGTCAGAGATCAGACAGCATCAGACTTTAATCCACATCGTTACTGAAGATCAGAGCCATCAGGACCACAGGGTCAGAGGGTCAGATCTGCTCCTCTACATCCAGCGCCGCTCTGATGCGCAGGTACCAATCACACGCTTTAAAACCTTAGTGTCACTCACACGGGTCAACACGCCAAAATAAAAAGTCCCGTGAGGTTGAAGTGCTTCGCTTTGGCCTCGCCGTCCAAAACTCAGGGTTTAATATCAGTTTATAATGTGAGGTTCTAAATGAGAGGCGGGGTCAGAGCTCCGGACAGTCTGCGGGTTCCATCAGCATCGTGACAGAGACGTCCTCACCAGGTCCCACAGTAATGACGTGCACAGGTCTTAGATCAGTCTGCTGAGGCTCTCCAGATCAAAGCTGAGGGTTCTCAGGTTCTGCAGATCATGGTGGTATCATCATCATCATCATCATCATCATCATCATGAAATGAGCAGCTCCCATCAGATCAGGACCTCCACTCATCAACACCAAAATCTCAAACTCAGCTCAAACATAAGGTTCCTGTTTTTGACAGGAGGTTGGAGACAGTTCCAGAGGAACCACATGGCACATCTGAAGGTAAACGTTTAAGAGTGTGTGTGTGTGTGTTTGGGGGGGGGGCTATAAGGATGATGCAAGTCTAAAATGAAGGAGTGAGAAGACGAATCCACGCTCCGTTAAAAAGCCAGTTCTACGGGAAGATGGTGGGGGCGGTCTGGATGTTAGGCCCCTCCCCCCGGTGGTCCAGCTCGTTCTGCAGCCTGGTGATGTGGGAGAGCTCCTCCAGTTCCTGGAATTGGCGATCGGTTTTATGGCTGACGAGCGAGCGGTAGAAATGGACGGCAAACACGATGAAGACCAGGCCGCAGGGAACCATGATGGCGGTGGAGGCGTAGGCGGCCGCCTCTCCGGCGCTGACGCCGGTGACGTTGGCGGCCCCCGGACCTCCTCCCTGTGGGTCCTGCTGGGACTTCTTTAGAGGAAGGAACTTGACCCAGCAGAGCAGCAGCACCTCTGCGAGGAACAGGAAGGTACCGATGACGGTGGAGAAGGCCCAGGCCAGCTCCACGTGGCGGTGCATGCGCTCGTGAGGAGACTCCTTCACGGAGTTGAGGTTGTGGACGTTGCTCACGGCCTCGATGTTCGGCAGGATGCAGGTACTGATCATCAGCGCAAAGAGGTGCACCGCCACCAACACCGTGGTACAGGCACTGAACGCAATCAGCAGCCCGGGGGGGTAATCATAATCCCTCTCCAACTGCACCTCCACCATGGCCACCTACACACACACACACACACACACACACACACACACACTGTAACAGCTCCGTACAGATCTTAGTGTTTGTGAACATTAGTTTATTGATCGTATTGATGATGTCACGATGGACGAGAGGAGCAGGGTCAGAATCTCAGTTCTAGTTCATCTCAGTGTGTGTGTGTGTGTGGGGGGGGGGGTTGATCTCAGCTTTCTCCTGCACTGGGACACAGTCATGATGGAACAGGAAAAGGCCTTCCCCAAACTGTTTCTCCTCCATCCCAATCAGCCGCAGACCTTCCTGCAGAGCTCAGACCCTCAGAGCAGCGTTTTTGAATTTCAGCTTATTTTTAGATCTTCTCTTTGATGTTTACAGGAAGTTGAAACTGCAGCGCCACACTTGCCCCACTCTTCCTTCCTGTCTCATGATCTGAAGAGCACAGAGAGAAACCCGATATGGCCCTCAGACTGGATCAGACCATCTCTGCACTCTGGGAGGGGATCAGAGTGGTACGTTCCAGCTGGGTTCTCCTGGTTCTCCGTCTTCAACATTAAAACTGAACGTCATGTTTATCAGATGTTCATCTGCAGCTCATCGGTTCCTTCATCGGTTCTCTAAAATAACTATAAACCCAAATTAGAAACAGGGTTAGAGATGAAAACATCTCACAGATGAACACAGGAGGACAGACCAGCTCTTCTTTAAATGCTAGAAGAACCTTACTGGACTCTAAACAGAACTGGGTCTGGTTCTCCTGATTGAGAGAGTCTCTGATCCAAACTTGCAGAGGAGATCCATCAGAGAGGAACCAGCAGAATTAAAGAGAACCTCTGGATCCTGTCTGATTTACTGAGAGCCTCAGATCAGATGCACTGAATCAGATCTCTGAGCTGCAGGAACCAAAGCTTTAAACCCCTCGGTCCTGCTCATCTGCAGCTTCAGAACATGAGACGGGTTCCTCCTGCAGGATCCCCCCCCACAGTTCTGAGAGTCCAGCTGCTCTGATGATCAGTTTAAGGGGTGGCAGTTCCAATGCATTTCACCCGTCCATGTTTTTTATTTATTTAATCAGAATATAAATACAAATGTTCTGATAACAGAATTCTGATCTATTGATCACCAACATTGATTCTGACCCATCTCCAGCTTCTCCGACTTCATGTCCTTAACGTGTTCCAGATCAGAACCGAACCGAGCCGAGCCGAACCCTGACATCACGTGACACTGAACACAGGTAAAGCGAAATCATGAAACACCTAAACTTTCTGACGTCATCAGGATCGTGTTAATGACGGATTTTTAATTTATCAAGTGAATTTAAATAAATCAGAGTGAATGAAGTTACTTCAGCGATGATTTGTTGCATAAAACTAATAAAATTAATTTCACGGCAGGATTTAATGCAATAAAACAAGAAAACCAGCACCGTGGTGAAAACGTGGATAAGTGGAAAGTCTTAATAAAGTCTTAATAAAGTCTTAATAAAGTCTTAATGAGCGTTAATGAGCGTTAATGAGCGCGGGTGCTCACCATGGCGAAGCCGGACAGGAGCGCGGAGGTCCGGCTGGTGGCCTTCAGCTTGGCGCGGCTGAGATAGAGCTTCCTCCAGGACAGAGCCTGCAGAGAGTGCTCGTTTAAACTCATGACGCCGCTGTGTATCAAACGGAGCCGGCCGCTGTGATCGCTCTGATCCGCCGTCGATGAGGAGCATAACCCCCGCTCCTCCCAAAGTACAACCGACTTCAAACTCACAACTCCGGTAAGCGCGCTGTAGTCCTCAACACTCCGAAAACTACAACTGCCCATCAGCCACCGCGCCACGACCGCCCGACAGCTTTCTGGGTAATGGAGTTTCTCTGAGCAACGTTAACGCTTTAGAGACCTGATGGCGGATTAAGATGAAAGCAGATTAAATCCGATTATATTCAACACAGTCGAGTTTCAAATTAAAGAACTAAAGTTTTGAGATGAAATAAAGTTCATGAATTCTAAAAACTTTTTAATAAAATAAATTCATCCTTTCAGCGGCTTAGTGGGTATTTGGGAGTGGGACATGGGAGTTTGCATGTTCTCCCCGTGTTTCCTCTGGGTTTTCCAGTTTACACCCACAGTCCAAAAATATGGACCAAGGTAAATTAAATGCTCTAAATTGCTCCGTTTGTGTGTGTGTGTGTGTGCGTCCAGTGATAGATCGGTCCCCTGCCCTGGGTGTATCTGCCCACACTACCCTAGTAGAGGATAAAGTGGAAGATAATGGATGGAAACTCATCCTTTCAATGAGTTGCTTTTAAAGCACAGATATTCACTAGAATTACAGAAGCCTATCTCAGCTCTCATTTTTTTTTCTTTAAGAGCAGCTTCACCTAACACTGATGTTCTGTTTGTTCTTTAAACACAATGATTAATGCTTCAAAAATGTTTTATATTATAAAATATTAATACCAAAAAGCCTTATTACATCTCCACTGAATAACAGTTTATTCTTCTAATATTAAATGTATGCAGTAAGTATCTAAATTTACGAGGAATATTTGTAATGTATATTGATTTTTATTGTTCTTTCCACTTTAAAACCCTTTTTAAAAAATCTGAGCAGGCAATAAAAAACTTTTGCATAAATTTAAATGTGTAATTCAATCTAAAAAAAAAGAAGAATCACTAGAATGGGTTATGCAATTATATGTTCATCCAGAGGAGGGCGACAGAGTTTACATTTCCTAACTGATGTACCGGGGTTCATTTTATTATTTTTTAATCACTTTTTGCGATAAGAGTTGAAATGTTTTTAGATCTCTATACAGTATTACCTCTTCATTATACAGTGTTGTACTATTATCTAAAACACATGCGTCTTTTCTTTTTTTTCCATCATGTTAAAGGCTTGGAGTAAAGGTGAGCTGGGATAGGCTTCAGCATTTGAAAGTATTAACCTTGGAAAAGAATACTGCCTTTTTATAGATTGTGTTCTAAATGTTTTTTAATGTTAAACCTCTTCATGTAGAAACAGAAAGTTCACCTCAGCACCATCAACCCCCCGACCTGTGACCCTCACACACACCAATCACATCAGATTAAACCCACACCCCCCCGACCTGTGACCCTCACACACACCAATCACAACATCAGATTAAACCCACACCCCCCCGACCTGTGACCCTCACACACACCAATCACAACATCAGATTAAACC
>JAFMOD010001110.1:1723-55014 GCA_019802435.1 Corydoras maculifer
ATTCCCTAAGCGCCATAAACAGCCTTCAAACCCTCTTTGTTATACCCAGTAGGCTTTCATTTTGTTTTTGGTCAGCTTTTGCTTAAAATAAGCCAACTACAACATGGTAGTAATCATACTGTGACTTGTAATATTAATAGATTAATAGACAAATAGATTGTAATTAGTGGTACTTAACACACCTGCCTAAGTTTCTGCTAATGAAGCCTTTATAAGCCAGGGAAAGACATACAGCGGTGATAAATATCGAAGCAGCAACAGTAATGTGTCTTCGGCAACAAATACATTAGCCAGCTGTTGCATATTTATTGGTGTTATTAATGCAATCTGTAAATAATGGCTGTTTCTGCGCTCAAAAAATCCCATCCCTTGTCCTTATTATGTCTCCGGCATGTGACACGTACATCTATATATTAATATTGATTTTACAATAATCACATGATAGTATTACCATCCAACTGGTCTCACCTGAAGAACAAATGTCAAATACCTGTAAACCAGACAATGTAAAGTATATAAATCAAGAGTGAGAATTTGGGAACTCTGGTCCACAGAAGCTTACCTTATTCTTGGAAGCTGCAACCTGGCTGCAGGAGACAATTCCTCAGAATCAGACAGCCGGTGCCGATTCAGGTCCTTTAGATAAGCCGGATATTTATATTGCTTCAGCTTCACTGACTGTGTCCGTGTGTTTACTATAGAGCTACAAAGAGACATGGGAAAAAAATATTGTCAGGTTATGGAGTTTATTCTACGTAGCTGTAAGAGTGAGGTGACTAACCTATAAGGATGCACACCCTCCTCCACTACTCTGTTTATGGGTCGACGACGGCCTTGCTGTTTGGCACTGTATGGACTCTCTGGTCCCAGTTCTATTCCTAATTTTGAACGAGCTACCACCTCAAGTTCTCTTACAATGCAAAACGGTTTAGAGGATCCTGAGGGGTCTGACTCAGGGCAGAACTCAAAATACAATGAGGCTGGGAAGTTTCCATAGTGGTGAATGCGGTAGTGTACTTCCACTTTATAGCTTTCACCTGACAAACATAAACACGAATTAATAACATGGGCAAAATGATTTAAATCTGCTAGAAATGCACACATTTAAGGTGTAAATGTTCACCCAGTTTACAAACTTTCAGACGTGTGTATATTTAAAATTTGAAACGTAAATGCAATTTATAGAAAATTATAAATTATACACCCACTTTGCCATGGTAGAAGAATTTAGGGACTATGGGGAAATAGCTAATTTATTTAGGAATTTAATGGAGCTTCTTTAGGAAGCAATAAATAGGAAGCATGTTTTAACTTTGCATTTATAAATTTATATATAGCATAATTTCATCATTTTACATATAAACTTTCTTCCATTTTGTTACACAACACTGAAGGAATAAAATTATTTTAAGTGTTTCTCACCTGGACAGAGGAGCAGAGCGTTGACCCGACTCACTCGTCTTTTATCCACCAGAGTGAAAAAGCTCATCCTGTGTAATGCTGTGTAAAATGTAAAGTAGACACACTTTTGCCCTTTATTCACAATGTGAAACTTTACCACAAACACTTTGTCGGCCAACTCAATGTTCAGCACAACCTTTCCATTAGTGCTGGGGGGATCTGACGAGATCTCAATATTTCCCTTGTCAGAGATTAGCTTGGCTCTGTATTAATAAAAAGCAAAACACTGATTAAAGTAAAAAATAAAACAAAACCTTGTGCATTTGTAGAGCAGTTATTATTTGTAGAGCAGTTATCTGTACAAACATTCAATGTTTAATTCAGGCAGATTAAGGCCATTTCATTGTGTTGATAATAAAAGCTGGAGTTTAGTTTTTCAGTGAACCAATATTTAATACAAGTGAACTCAAACTGGGCACCTTAGGACAAAAAAAGTCTTTTTAGAGGGGGGGGTAATTTTAATTTCCACTAATATTGAAAAAGCATCATTATGTTTTAATATTTTTGCAGTTATACTGTGACATAGTGGTTAGCATGTTAGCAAGCTCAGCACTGGGAATGCAGGTTTGAATCCTATTTTGGGTGGCGTTTCCATGTTCTCCCTGGATTTAAGGTAAATTGTCTGTTCTAAATTGACCCATAGTATGCGTTTGTGTGCATGTCCAGAGATAGATTGGCGTCCTGTCCTGAATTTATTTACCCAGCACCCGAAACATTCTCTCCTGGATGGGCATGGGGAATCCCAATGACCAGAGAACAGGACTAAGTGAAAGGTAATGAATGAATGGATGAATAGATAATGTGAACTATTGGAATTAAGGTTGCATATGCAATTCCTCTGATGGCATGAGTGAGATGTCACTATGGTGACACTATTCGTCAGTGATTAACACACTAAAATTAATAATACGGATAAAATGGAAAGGACAAAGGGAGGGGGTTATAAATATTCATACATAATTCTTTTTTTTTCTTTCTACTAGGCTGTTTGTAACATGAGCAAGTTACAGACACTTCATTAAAAATCACATCTGGGCTATAATTTACTTAATGCTGAGTTAAACGCTGGTTTCTTACCTGTTTGCTTTGAGTTTCTGAACGACTACCTGTGCCAGTTTCTTCTTTGGTGTGAGAACAGGTATAACCAGAGGTGAAGGCGAGGAAGCATCTTTATCCTTATGAACTGCACTGCGTGCATTAGGGCGTTTGGATCCTTGCACAGCAATTGATTGTGTGCTAAACCACTGCTGTTTACAATACACACGTGTCTGAACATAGAAACAAAGCCGAAAGTTTTATAGGCAACAAGAGGGTAACTTTAAAGCATCTTTGATAACTAACACAACTAAAACTAAACTCACCTGAGTGTTCGGTTGCAGGAAAACTCTCCCTTGTCTGACAGTGGCTTGGCCAAAATACCGTAAAGCGTAGACCAGAGTGGAAAAATTAGGATTTCGTCCTTCCCTATAAAACAAACAAATATGTAAGTAACTGAAGGCATGACAGATTAGTATTAGTCATCAGTCACATGGACTAACAAAAAGAGAACAGCATTAGTGTCATGAAAATGAACAATAAAAGTCGAATGACTAACTAAATTTGTTTAAATGTGAACCATGCAACAGATCGATAACCTCAGTGAACTTTACGTATAAAGGTGTATATAGTTTAAAATCACAAATTTCTAGCACAAAGTAAACCATCAGAAAACAGCAAACGAACAGTTTCGGTGAGCACCCCAACTACCTGAATCTTTTAAACTCCTCGTTGTAAATCTCTCGAAGTTCCTTTTTATCTGTTGTCGATTTTCTTTCCCCCAGAAACACAATGAAATCTAGGCCAACTTTATAAGCCACCCTGAGTGAAACCATCGTTCTTCTAACCGGCCGCCGCCGACTCGAGCTGCAGCTGAGCCAAGTGTTGCACACAAGGAAAAAGGCGCCGACTTCAGGGACTGTCGATAAATTTCACAACAAACAATAAAAACTTCCACCAGCAAAACCGGCAAAATAAGTACCAAGGTTACGTGTAGTTATAATTAAATCAAAATTATCGTCTTATTGTTTACGTCTCTTTTGTGACGCCAAAAGATGTTAAATGTTGTTTTTTTGGTATATTTAAAAGCTTAAGAACAACAGAAATTCTAGACAGTTCCTAAAATTTAGCCAACGCTGCATGCCGGGATATTTATTAAGCCAGTTTATTACTAATTTATCAGATGTGTTATAGTTGACATGAACTTTATATTTGTGCCCCTGTATAAAAACGATTATATGGTATTGTATAGTTCCAGAAAAAAAAACTAGGCGTGTGGCTCTACAGAATTCTGGGATCTGTAGTCCTCGGTTACTGAGACGCTTCAGGTTGAAAGTGATATCAGCGCTTTGTACTACTGTTAGGATGATATGATGGGGGGGGGGGGGGGCAGCATCTGTGATAAAAAATACTGACAACAGCATATCAGAAAAATGAAAGGGACACATAAAAAAATACGTATATGTCGTATTGGTATTCACAAGTTATGCGCAGCAGTTTTGACGTGCTCATAGTATTTAACTGTTAAGTTTGAAAATTTCCACTTGTGAGCCCAGTGATGGATGCACCCTATGATTAATCAAGATATTGGGATAAGATGAGGATTTTTACTTTTAGATATAACTGATATAGTGGTAATTTACCTATTTAGCAAATTGGTCCTGTGTTAAAATCCTGTTGATTTGATTTGTCTTGTTTGGAGTTTGCATGTTCTCTAAATGTTTTGGGTGGACCTACACAGTCAACAGACATACATTGGAGTTGAGGATTTTGTGGTTTTCTTTGTGTCTGCTCCGCAGTGGCCAATGATGACCCATCCAGGCTGTTTCCTTCTTTTGTTATGCCGAGTTCTGGCACTTTGTGACCCTAAGTAAGATAAGAGGCTTAAAAATAAACATGTGAAAAAATGCATATTCAGAGAAAAGAATGAAAATATGATTTCCACAATGGGTGTGGTAGCTAAGTGGGTGGGGTGTTGAGCTATCAATCAGAAGGTCGTGGGTTCAAATCCCGTGTCCACTGACCTTAGTAATGGGGGGATAATTAGGGATCCTAATTGCTTCAGGGATGCTGTATCAACCCTGTACTCTGACCCCAACCAAGTTAGGATATTTGTAAATCACTTTGGATGAAATTGGCTGCTAAATGACCAAATGTAAATTTCATGTAATGTAAAATGATATAGTAGGTTCGACAATTCAACAATATTTAAAACGGCTTAAATGTATTAAAATGTGCTAAGTAAGTGCTCGTATTCAGCTGTTTTTCCTTTTCTTGTTAATCACTTATTTCACGTATACAGGGCTGCAAAAATATAACACAACTGCTTAAGGTAAAATATAAATTTATTCTATTTATGGTATAAGTGTAGGGAGGCTTCCTGCTTTCATTTATGAGGCTGGAAACTGCTTCTCTTCTCTAATACAGTTGTCCTACTCACAAAGCTTGTCGCTTTTAGTGTGTACTCTAATCATGCAACGTTTCGGACAGTTTACACTTATTTTTTCAGTCTTTGGTTATTTTATTGGTTTTCTTGGACGGTTCTGATGCACAGAAACTAGTTCCTCCATCAGATTCCTGTGTTGCGGTTTGACAGGGCTGGTCCAGTTGAGCCAAGATGGCGGAGGTTGAGGAACAGCTCACTGATGAGCAGAGGGTAGGAGGCGTATTATTGAAACTTTTTAACTAATTGTCAGTGTTGTTATTTAAGAAAAAAATATTTCCATAATTGTTAGAAAGCAGGATTCTTATTACGCATAAGCTTCTTTACGAAGCAGGAAGAACTTGCCAGGAAAGCTCGCTAGCACTCGAACAGTACTGTGAGGCGATGACTTTGTACGGCTGCATCCCAAATAGCTTCATTTTCATACTCAGTGCGCTACATGGGACGTTAAATGCACTCGGTCTTGGACCTTTAAGTGAAATGTGAAATATATGATGAAGCCGTTTGTAACACAGCCCAAGTTAGGGCGGCTAATGGGTGAATTTGGCCGGTAATTTGCGACTTTAATATTCAGTTTAACAGTTTTTATTTCACAACAATATTGTTTTCGGATTTGTACCATTTCATGGCAGTTTAGGAACTACCAGTGTATAATTAACAATAGATAGGGTTTAGCCGTACACACAAAGTAATGTAATTCCAAACGATATTTGGCTATTTAAACGGTATATGCATCCAGTTGCATCCTTTCTTGCAAACACAGTGTTTTATCTTCTTTGTTTACATACTTGGGTGTTTATGAAATTATTCTTTATACTAGCAACGTAACAACTTTATCATTATAAATTATATAGTGTTTTTTTCTTCTATGTAGCACTTGCTTCCCTAATGTGTCATTTCGCTTTTCTGTTCCTTTCTTGTGCTTCAGTATATGTGTTTTCAAATCCGCTAACTGTTGTGAACAAACCTAGTCCTTAAGTGCTTTGGAAAAGTTAATATAAAGTGGAATGTTTTCCTTTCTAGAATTCAAATGAAACAGCTCCGTTTAATTACATTTGAAGAAGTTAGACTTCTTTGACTCTTTGACTCGTGACGACATAAACTTGAACTCCTTCGTATTAAACCCATGCTTGTAAGCTTAGCTGAGTTTCAGTGACCCAGCCCTGATTTTGCATGCTTCTGCATGCCTCCCCTCCACCATCGTGAGTGTGTGTGTGTGTGTGTGTGTGCGTGCGTGCATTTACCGCTGTAAGCAAATGACACTTCCGATAGTTGCTCTGCTGCTTCCCTGCATGTCAGACAGTTATGTAGTAATGATAATGTAGATAGCAGCACTAGGACTGTAAATAACTACAATTAGAAAATTTGATTTTTATCTTGTATATATAGATTTCTAACTGTATTAAAAAAATTCCTAGTTTAAATCTCTTTAATGACTTTTTGCTTTTCACCCTCCTCTGTATCTGCTGCTAAGAAATGTGAATTTCCCTATTGTGGGACAAATAAAGGTTTATCTTATCTTATCTTCTCTTATCTTATCTTAGGAAACACATCATTTCGATTTTTGGCTTCGAACTTCTAAGTGTAATTCTTAGCCAGGTTTACGTCACCGTTTTCTCAGACTAAGGACCAAAAGATCTGTATTTTACTCAGTGAGGAGCTTAATGACAAATTGCATTAATATTTATGTTATATACAAACTAACATTTTAATTTAGCTACAGTATGTTATATAACTGTCTCAATCCTGAAAAGATAGTAGGATTTATGTTATTTTAACTGTATATTAAGTGCTAATAAAAGGGTGTAGTAGCTCAGTGTTTAGGGTGTTGGGCTAACAATTGGAAGGTTGTGGGTTCAAGACCCTTAACCCTTATTGCTGGTGGCCAACCCTGTGTTCTGAACCTCAACCATCAAGTTGTGATACATGTAAGACACTTTGGATAAAAGTGTCTGCTAAATGACCAAGATAAATAAAAATAAATGACACAATACATTTTGGACAGTTTGTAAAAGACATCAAAATCTTTACATTGTGTTGAAAACTTCTTTATTCTTTGTAAACAAATTTAGAATCTGATGTCCCCAATGCCTATATACTGTTGGGCCAGTAATGAACATGGAGAAGGATTATGTTCATGTTAGGTTTTATTGTTTTGATTTTCCCTCCTTTTATTGCACAGGTCCGCATTGCTGCTGGTTTTGTCACCCATGCTCCACCAGGAGAGTTTAATGAGGTCTTTAATGGTAAGTACACTATTTTTTCATATTACTAATCTATTATAATATATTATTACAATATTACAATGCAGAGCACATAATTTCTAATATTTAAATACTCAAATATTCTAATGCAGTAGTGAGTAGACTGATGTCTGTGTATTTGCAGATGTTCGGCAGCTGCTCAACAATGACAATCTGCTCAGGGATGGAGGTTCTCGGTAAGTATTCGTTTTGTTTGTTACAAATATTGTAAAGTTTCTCAAAACCTGATTCTGTAACATATTGCTTTTTTATTTTAAAGCTTCTGTTTAGTAGCATTTTCCAGCATGTTACACTGAATTTTTGTCTGATCAACACCATCATCATGGCTGTCTAACAAACCAACATTTCACTGTTCACTTGAAACCTTTAACTTGAAAAAATATTTCATTAATTTATTTTAACTTAAATTGAAACTACACACTAATAGTTGAAACTTTCAAATGTCACATCTGTCACACTAGACAATTTCCTCTTTTTTGAGCCATTCAAAATTTCAGTCATTATACACTTGTGTACAGTACCAGTAAAACATTTGGACACACCTCCGTTTTTCACCCCTTTTTATCAGTTCTCCTTACTGAAAAGATGGACTTTGTAGTTCTACAATTATGGACTGTAGGCCATCTGTTTGTGGACTATAGCACATGCTGTGTTAGTTCCCTTTACCCTGTTCTCTATCCCAGCAGTGTCACTGAGGTGTTTAAATGGAACCACCTTACCGTATCAGTGTCACTGTAGAACTGACAATAACCAATACACCACCCAAATTACACCTGATCTGTAATGCTTCTGACCAATAGAGAATAAACAGGGGACTAACAAAAGAATAGAAAACAGATGTACTACAGTGTATAATTGTAAAAAATACAGTCCATCTATATGGTAAATGGGCTAGACATGACATAAACCTGACATTCTTTTGTCTTTTTTCTATTAAAAGTGCCTTTGCTCAGTACAATATGGATCAGTTCACACCCACCAAAATTAAGGACGATCAGGTAACTTACAAACTTCATATTAATAAAATTAGATTGTATTGTATTGTAAGTAAATATTCACTTAATTCATGGTGAAGATTATGGCTACATCTGAGTACAGACTTAATGGCTTATAATATGAGACTGAAGCTTAATGTCCTAAATTACCATGAACCATAGTTGTATGTTTTGACACTACAAGTATTAATCTAAAAAACATTTTGAAAAGTTTTGCTTACTGATTTTCCCATAAGTAACCATAGGCCTATTTGAATATCCAGGTATTGATCACTGAGCATGGTGACCTGGGAAAAGGGCGTTTCTTCGACCCACGAAACAAGCTATCATTTAAGTTCGACCACCTTAAGAAAGAGGCGAGTGACCTGCAACACTATGAGAGTGGGTCTGCTTTGGAACCATTGAGGGAAGCATGTGATGCTGCACTTAGTGCCTATGTCAAAGATCACTATCATACAGGAGTGTGTACTGTAAGTGAACATTCTGTTCTGGGAGGTTAATGTTTTAAAATGTTTAAGGCTGATGAACAGCTCCATTTCTTGTTCAGTGCCTGTAAGCATTCTAATCCAATTGATTTTTCCTTAATAAAGGTTTATGGGAAAACCATTGATGGGAAACAAACTATTATTGCATGTATTGAAGGACATCAGTTTCAGCCCAAAAACTTCTGGTAAGTAAACCACTGTTCTCTTTGTACCTGCTGTTTAAGTTTTTAGAGGTGAATCCTTTTCCCTATTGATTTCTGGGTGCAGGAATGGCCGTTGCAGGTCTGAGTGGAAGTTCATTGCATCTCAGGGCACAGCTCAGGTGGTGGGAGTGCTCAAGGTGCAAGTGCATTATTACGAGGACGGTAACGTGCAGCTGGTCAGCCACAAAGACATCCAAGAATCTCTTACTGTTACTGTAAGTCACCACAAATTACCTGGAAATAATAAGAAGCAAATTAAATTGCTTTGTTTAGATTTTAAATATTAAACATCACGGAAGTGATGATGCTGTGTGCTGCAATTTTATTTTAAGTGAGGAGTTATTAAACATGAAAGTTTACATGTGACAAAAAGTCAGAGATTTTCGCTAATCTCTTAATCTTTCTTAGATTAGCAAATTGTCAGATTGTCTGGGGGCGTAGGGAAATGGACAACTTTGATGGGAATGCATAAACAAGGGCAATAGTCGGTAATTAACACACCTGACAGAAGTCACGCTAAAGGTCGGTGCAACCTATATAAATTGGGCCAATACATACAAGGTGGAGAAAGATTAAAGTGGTCATGTGAACATAATGGCATCCACAACAGCCATCAATTTGTAACTTCATCATATAGGCTTAGCAGAACCTCCGGCAGGTTCAGTTTATTACCTTTAATTACCGTCTATTGCCCTCGGTCATACCTCCAACCCAAAGCATCATCTGATCCTCAGTGCCCCATCACAGTCACAATATGTAAATGTACTAATCAGCATAATCAGCATATTGTCAATATTGCATTTGATTAAAAGAACACCTTGCAAGCTATAAATGATTAATATGGACTGCACTGAACTTATCGAGGTGTACTTTTGGAAAACAAAGTATAGGTAGGAAGAAGCAGATTTTGAGACAGTCCTGTAGGCCAAGGTTGCATGCATGAGGGCAGCTACAGGAAGCCAATGCAGTGAGATGAGACGAAGGGTCATGAGCTGAGGACTTTGAAGATGCATTATTTTATAGAGACTGACACATGATTTCATATAAAATAAGCTTTATATCATTCAAATACTTTCAGTATCAAACGTTACAGACTGTTGTATATCTGGGCTTTTTTGTTCGTCTCCTGTTGGTTCTTTGTTCTAAATTGGTCAGGTCCATAATATATATATATATATATATATATATATATATATATATATATATATATATATATATATAACGTATAATTTGGGTGATGTATTGTTTATCAGTTTTGCAGTGACACTGAAGCAGTGAGGGAGTTTTAGTGCAGCAGTAAATAGTTTCACAGCTGGATGTAGGTACAGGAGAGATGATGCAGGTGTGATTATCAGTTCTGATTTAGAGGTCAGGATACCTTGTGCTTGTGTCTGAAGTGAATCTTTTCGTATGGTTTTTACTTGTATTTGAATAGCGGGTGAGAATGCCAGTAACATTGAGGTTAGCGGGTGTGGCTACATTCAGCTTTCCTCCAAGCCTCAGAAAATAAGCCTTTGCTTACTGGACTTGTATATGAGAGCTACACATTTTAGTACTGCATTGTGTAAACATCTTGCATCAATTAAAAAGGGCCGTGCTTAGTCTTAACTTTATTATCTTATTCTGCTCTTGGTGTGGTTACTGCCCACACTTCCTTTAAATTCACACATGAACTGTAGAGGAAGTACTTTTGTGAGTGTGCTAAGCAAGCAGAAATTTATTTTATGTTTATTGATTATAAAATCCATATTAGATTATTAGGCTTTACTGTTTGATTACTTTATGAAATATATAAAAGAACATAGTTTTTATGCTGCTTTAACACAGCTTATTATCTTAGTCTGACTATAAAGAGCTTCCTTTTTTGTGTGACTGCAATCAACGTCTTGCTAATAGGTTTTGAAAACATGATGACAGTATTTTTTAAGTGTTGAACCAATTCTGAATAATAGACTTTGACAGTTAGGGTTGTGTTCTGTAACTGCAATTTAAAGCTACTAAAAGCCAACTAAATGATGTACCTCACAGAAGTTCTTAGTTTTAAGTTTTAAGTTGGTTTATATGTCTTAAAACTTCCCTGTAATTTATTTTAATGCATCAGGGTGGCGCAGTGGTACAGTAGTTAGCATTGCAGCCTCTGGTCGCTGTTGGGGCGAACAAAGGTCCTTTCTGTGTCTGCGTGTCCTCCCTGTTCCTGAGTGGGTTTACCCTGGGTACTTCTGTTTCCTCCCACATGATAAATTGGTGATGATGAAAAGGCCTAATGGTAATTATATGATCAGTGACTGTTTTGATGGTAAACTTCTAAATAAACCAAACCAAACTTACTGCTGCTGCATATTGAAGAACATCCATCCATCCATTATCTTCCGATGCCCATCCAGTGGAGAACGTCTCGGCGCTGGGCAGATACACCCAGGACAGGGTGCCAATCTATCACTGGGCACACACTCATACACAGCATATGGGGTAATTTAAAGAACTCATTTGATGTTCATGTTTTTGGACTGTGGGAGGAAACCGGAGAACCCGGAGGAAACCCACGCGGACACGGGGAGAACATGGAAACTCCACCCAGATTGGGATTCGACCCAGGAATCCCTAGCTCTGAAAGGCAAACGTGCTAACCACTAAGCCACCGTGCCGCCCATCGAAGAACATGTGATTTGATTTTTTTTTTAAATCACTTAATCATCAAAAATGTTAACAACAGTACTGGCTTCCTGTATCATGTTTGCTGTGTGTGGGCTGCTGTTGCTGTGGTGGGTTTGCTAGTGGGAGCTTGCAGAGGTGGTCTGCACTGAGCAGATTCATAAATAATGAATCTGATGCATGAATAACCAGATGTGCTGAGAACATTTCTGAATATTATTTATGAAGTTCATCTCACAATGTCATATTTTTGCTTACATCTTGTAGCTGCTGGAGGGTTTTATTTACAGCAGCAATTTAGAAAGTTTTAGCATAGGCAACACAAAACTATTAATAATAACATGGTTTAAATCTATTCAAATCTTGGGTTTTATTACACAATATAAAGGAAAAAAATGTTTGTAGCTTCCTTTGAATTGTTATTTTGCCCATTACCATTTTTATGTTTTGCATTTAACAATAAAAAAGTATTTATGAGGACATTGAAGCTAAACTAGTATTACAAGCATTGAGCCATACATATTATTTATGTACTTAAATATATATACATATGTTTGTCTGACCACACATCTTGTGTTTCTGCCTCTCAACCTCTCTCCCTCTGTCTCTCTTTTTCCTGCACAGACACAATTAACAAAGAACACAGCAGATGAGTTGATAACCTTCCTCGTTATCTAGGCTTCGCATCACCAACTGGTGTCTGTTTAACTCTGCCACTTTTAAAAACATTGTAGAGAGTTGGGTAACTCTAGTATCAAATACACAGGGTTTGAATTTAGATAACCCATCTTTTTTTGTGAGCTTCATATAAAGATTACATAAAATAGTACCACATGTCTGAGTATGATATCACACGTGTGTGGGGCCTAATTTCACTTAAGCATAATAATAACTCAAATCACTACTTAATAAATTCATAGGATTGAAAACTATATGAATTCAATACACCCTGGATTTTCTGATTGACCCTTTGGTTGCAAAACAAAATATAGCTATTAAAAGGAAACAGAAAAAGAAAGTACAGTGCACATAGTGACTTAGAGAAGACAGTTTGTGTAGACAGACAGACACACACACACACACACGCACACGCACACACACACAGTTTGTATAAAACACATTTACTTTTGACCTTTCGCCCAGCTCTCTTACCCTGATTGTGTATCCATTTTCACGCTCTTCCTCATTGATATCCAGTTGGCTTGATCAAGAATAAAAGTGTGATAAAGTAGAAATATGTTTTATCTCCTTGTCTTTCAATGTCTAGTAAGGTTTCGGAGTCATAGATGGTCCAGTGTTTGCCCATTTGGTGTCAGAAGTTGACACCATTTCCAGATTGGCAAAAAAAAATTTATGACTGACTGACAGAAAAAAAGAAATCTTTAGCAGCCAGTAGCAGTAACAGTACAATACAATAAACAGTATTTTAATAGAGGGAGTGAATTTAAAAATATATATATATTTTTTCATTTACAGTTATAATAAAGTGTCAAAATGTGTATTAATATCAAAAATAAAAATAAAGTGTCCAGAGACCTAAGTGAAAAGGGAGCTTAATACCCACTTGTTATTGTGATTGAACTACTAATTGTGTCTATTTGGTAAGTGGAAGTAAAATTGGGTGCATAGTGTAGAAATAAGGAGGTGAATGTCACTTTCATTTAGTTTTAAAGTGTCATTATTATTATTAAAAAAAAAAAATTACCAAAGAATAACCCAACAATACAGCTTCTTATTCAAACATACAACCTTTAATATTTTTTTTACAAAATGAATTACTGTAATGGTCCATACAGCCAAGCTTTCTGTAGAAACGTTGCAGTAAACACAACTCTACTATATTAACATGTATATTATAAGATAATACTGGCAATTGAGAGAGAAGGTGTTACAGCACTGAGTAGATTACCATTGTTCCTTTCTTTGATGTAAATTGGGGGTGTTAACAGTAAGGGGTATAACATATTTAAGCATATGCACTGATTTTGCAAAATGTTTCTTATGTTTTATAAATGTTAGGGTCTTTTGTAAATGATCATATGAACAGAAGCAGTGCAGTTTAGTGTTAGACACCGTTTAGTTGCTCTTTTAAACGATGGCTAAACTGTAGTGATCACTCTGGTAGCTGGATGCTTTGTGTTGTGTATTTATGTGCTTGGTCATTGTAATATAAAATCAATACATAATGCACTTATTCGTAGCAGATCTTCCTGCATTGACTCCCCATTAGAAGGCATTGTGTTTAAACTTGTAGCTTTCGTTTTCTCCTTCTTTAATCAATATTCGGTTTTGTTTGTCCCCGTACAGAATCCAAAACAGACAGCTGAGGAGTTTGTTAAATTGATTGAAAATGCTGAAAGTGATTACCAGGTTTGTGAATTCCTCACGATAACTGAACTATGTATGTTTATGAACTGTTTGATATTTCTTACCTTTAGTTATGATGCACAATACTTTTTTCGTTTCTCCAGACGGCTATTAATGAGAATTATACTAACATGTCGGAGACCACCTTCAAAGCCTTGCGTCGGCAGCTTCCTATCTCTCGCACCAAGATCGATTGGAACAAGATCCTCAGCTATAAGATCGGCAAAGAAATGCAGAATGCTTGAAGCTGAGCCGGCATGCCACCTATCTGCTTATGTTACAAGCCAAGGAAGTCTGGACTCAAGATTGGGACCAGGTTTAGGGCACAAGTACTTGGGTCAGGGTGTGCTTTAAAATGTTTCTTTTTTTATTTTATTTTTACAATAGCCAAGATTCAACCTCAGCTGCAAAGACTGCCTCTTTTTCTGTATCGGCACAATGCTGTGATTTTTGTTATTCAGAATTTGTTAATGGTTCTTGCTGTCGAACAAATACCTTCTGCAACACCTGAGCACATCTCCCTTATTTACACAGACCACGCTCAGGAGGCTGTAGGGATACTTTTTTTAATTCTTCTTGACTTTTTGTTAATTTGCCATTAGGAAAATATGATTTATGTGGAAAGCCTTTATTTGTAGAGATTTTTTTTATTGTAGAGTATTTGTATGAAATACTTGAACTTCTATCCCATCTCTATCCCAGAATAAAGCAGGTCTTTTAAAGAGGAAAAACTTTCAGGATTATTTCAGTTTGATCTTTGTGATTCAGTGTAGCTTAATTCTCTGATCAGTTATTGCTCTAAAAAAATAATTTAACTAGTTTATAATGGCTTGCTATATGTAGGTGAAAACTGTGATTGAGCAGCAGCCCTCTGCTGAAACCTATGAACATGCTGACTATAAAACAACAGCTAATAGGTCAAACATGCAATTATGTTATCATTTTATTAAGTAGAATCTAAAAATGTTCTATTTGTCTTTATGTTTGGTGATTTATATTGGATATATTTTTAGTGGCTTAGTGATCAAGTGGGACTATTAGGAGAGCATTCAGTTCAGATTTATTACTTTTTACTGTACAATGATGCAGCATCTGTACATTGTCTTTACGACAGACTTAGGCTCAGTACATTAACAGGTGTAGTGAATACCCACAGCCTGTGTGTTGTTACAAATAAAGGTGATGAATGCCGGAATACAGTGAACAAGGTGTATGCAACATAAAGATTATAAATGTTATTTTATATTTAAGTACAAAATGTACAATTTTATTTTAGTATTTTAAACACTGTAGGTTCTGTTCAGTAATCCACACCTGGGGCTATGCTGTTTTTCTTAATTGTCATTATGTCTTCCATTATCATTACTCTATTATAGCACTGTGTTAAGATCAGTAAATGCTTTACATGATTTTTGCCGAAAATATGCATTGCTGTATTCTTATGACTCACAATTTCAGGTTCCATGTGGCTCTTTTGATGTGCCTACTGATTTGAAAATGGTTGCAGTATCGCCCCCTGGAGTCACAAAACTGGTAGCATTAATGTATGCAGTTTTTTTTACACAAACCAGTATCAGTCTGTGCATCATTCACTGTTAGCCTTTATTTTGCCCACCTTGTATAAATACACAAGATTCCAGAGAATAAAGAATTTGCACCAAACTATTGCTTTCCTCATGAAGTGTTTCTTAAACATTGCTTAAAACTAATAGAAAACTAATAATTATTAAGCTTAAATTTTAAGAAATATCTACTGAATGTTTCTGCTTTATTAACTATTTTTAATTTTAAAACATAACAGTTACAAATCACACATTCATGCTTAAATGAAAAACATTTTTTTACTGATCCCGAAAAAAGCTGAATTTCTGAATTAAAATGAACATATCCATTGTAAGAAACAGTTTGAGACAGAATAGGTCTTTATACATGTATAATTAAAATTGAACAGCTTCGTGTTTCATAGTAAAGAAAATGAAGTGTTTTATGAAGCAAATTGTTTTCTATGCAGCAAAGTATTTCCCAAATTCTAAACAAGTCCTGTCTTCCAGTTCTTGTATTTACTCTTTTTAAGAAAAAAAAAAGCTGTACAGGAAGAATGGACACTATTGATGGAACTCATATTTAACACCAGCGTGTTTCAATTTTGGACCTTGAACCTGATTCCCCTACACATATAAACATTTTCTTGCTGCTCAAAACACATCTGAGCCAACTTCAGCTCATTAACATAATTAAGTCAATTAAAGTGAGCCTTTTAAATCAGGTTTAAAAACCATTGCTGTACATTAAACAGGGAGAGATTTGATACTGCAGAGGTGCTTAATTCTTGGTTTAGCGACCCTTTGCCCTGCACTTTCTAATGTTTTCTCTGCTCCTAACACATCTGATCCAACTAATCAGCTTATTAACAGCCTATTGAGTTAAAGGTGGGTGTGTTAAAGCAGGAAAAGCTAAAAAGTGCAGGGCTGTGGGAATCGAGCACTGGGATTAAAAAACACAGCACCTTATATGATGGGACGTTTATACACTATAGTGTGTACATTAGCTGGTATGTAACTTTTTAAAACCCTTGACAGTTAAGTAGCTGGAAGTAATGTATTAAATGCATTGGATAAAACATTCCCTATGCCCATTCAGAGGACAACATTTCGGGGCTGGGCAGATATACCCAGGACAGGGTGCTAACATATCGCTGGACACACTCACTTACACAGACACACACTATATGGAGTGTGTGATTTAAAGCATTTAGTTGACCTTGAATCCATGTTTTTGGACTGTTTGAGGAAACCAGAGAACCCGGCGGAAACCAACACGAACATGGGGAGCACATTGAAACTCTACCCAGATTGAGTATTTTTTTGATGGATTATAATTACCTTAATTTTTTATAGTATTTTTAAGCTTGCAACTACGTACATATTTGTATTTTTAACAATTGTTGATGTTGCTGCAAGTGCAATAATGCAAGTTTGGGGATAATAAAAGGCTTTCTTATCTGATCTCGCTACATTTTAAAATACAATCGTAATGGATGAAATAGACATCATGTCCAACTGACAGAGCCAACAGTGCCATCACACATTTTCAAATAGCTTAATAACTACACGAAGGTAATCCCTGGCGGCTTCGTAAATGAATGCCTTTCTTTACACGAACGTTAAAAACACGTGGTACCAGTTTTTAGAGCCTTTTATTCGATAAAAGCAGCCATTACCGTCGGGGCTAAATTTAGCAGCGAACGTACGAATGAGCGTCTTGTTTCCAACCTTCCGTTTGTCGGCAGCTCGCGGAGGCGGGGCTTGTCGGGCTATGGGTGGGCGTGGCTTGCCTGAATATGGGTGGGTGGGGTCGATCTGAATTTGGGTGCGAAACAAAAGCGAGGCGCCGACGCCATCAGGTGGAGGTTTCCCCATATTACAAGTTCTCCAGTATCCCGTCATTCTCATGTTTATGGTCATACGGTGAAAAATGGCGGACGAGAACAGCAGTGGTCCTCAGTCCCATGGCTTTGCAGAGAAACTGAAGTCGTGGCTGTCCTGCTCGTGGACGTACGTGTGCGCGGTGTGGTTCGCCATGGTGTTAACTATGATCTATGTGCTGCGCAGTCCGCTCAAGCTGCAGGAATCCGTCGCTGCTGGTAATGTCAAAAACCCCTCCATCTGCTGCTGATGGTGCCTCGGGTAGCTAGTGTTATTGTGGCCGCGCTAGCTCATACGATGATAACAGAGTGACATGTGAAGTGTTCAGGCTCGCAGCTCGGGAATTCCAGCCGGGTGCAGTTCGGATGGAGAAGCTCCGGTGCCGGTACTGAAGTGCAGGCTTCTGGACCTTCACGGTGTCTAAACATTGCTAACTGTGTTACCTGTGAATGGCAGCCTCAGTAAGCTTCAGCTGACATGCTGAACGTATTGACAAAGATTTCATTTAGTTTTGGTCTTTGTTCTCGTGTGCATTCGGTATTTAGAAACACATTTAACTTAATTTGTAGCCTGTTTCAGTTCCGCCCACCACTGAGGAGCTTATTGTAGTAATGCAGGTGATCATTTCGTGCACAATGTCTATAAGTAGAACTATTATTGTACAACATGATTGCTGTATGGTGATCTATCGAGGTTGAGAGGTTGTTTTATAAGATTTTTCACTTGTATCCATCAAGAGGCAACCACACAGGACTCCCCGCCTGAATGCAGTGGGTTATCAGTGACTACTTTCAGCAACAGTGGATGTTCATCACTGACTGAATGAAAGTGGAGAACCCGCTGCTGTCACTCACTATTTTTGACCCGATATTTAAACATAGTAAATCAAATATTTTAAAGATCAAGCTGTCATAGTGTATCACCATACCGTCAATGAATAATAATGTATCAGACATGTGCAGTGATTACCCTACAGGTCAATTTCATAAACAGAATGGAAAACATTTAGTATAGCATCAAATCTACACTTAAATATGTTTATTTATTCATTCATTCAGACAAAGTGAGCTAAATGTTACTGCTTCTCTGAGTGTACACCACACTAATACTAACTAATACATTCTCTTCTGTGTTTCTATAGCGTCCATGTTTTTGAACACTCTAACACCCAAGTTCTATGTTGCACTCACTGGAACATCCTCGCTCATCTCTGGTCTTATTTTGGTAAGCTGCATTTGGATCTGACTGTTATTACATACAAAATAGTAAGCTCGTTGTTCTATTACTCATTGAATTAAAGAGAAGTAACTTTGTGGTTGTGAAACAGTAACCCTCTGCCTCTGTTACTTCCTCTCTGTTCACTTATTTTATCTCACTTTATAGATATTTGAGTGGTGGTATTTCAGAAAGTATGGCACTTCGTTTATTGAGCAGGTGTCTGTGAGCCACTTGCGTCCTCTCCTCGGCGGTGTGGAGACCAACAGCTCAGCCAGTCTCTTCTCCTCAGCTAATGGAGAAGTGGACCAGCGGCCCAGTGTTTCAGGTCATACACATCTCATGACATGCATGATGAATAACTGCTATTTTTCCCAATTTATTGTATTTGGTTACATGTATCTGATGTTTGGGAACTTTGTTTCATCACCTGTTTACATTTAGCAACATCTGTACACCCACTCAGTTATGTATTTAATTTACCAATAGAAACAAACCTTGCTAAACTGATGTAGAACAAACAACATAAATCATGTGTGAAATAAATGTTATTCCTGATTTCCATGTCAATAATGTTTTTATCGGTGGTGTTAGTCTAGTATGTCTTTTTGTCCTTTGTTGCATCAAATGCTGTCTTAAATCGCTTTATTTTTCACTACATAAAGCTTTATATATTTTATTGCTACTCAAGTTTGCAGTAAACAAATTATGATGCCTGGAATAGTACCTCACTAAATACACTCACCAGGCACTCTACTTGAAAAACCTGTGCACCTGCTTATCCATGCAATTATCTAATCAGCAAATGGGTGGCAGGAAGTCAGTTTTAAAAATGGTATTATTATGAGACGTCATTACGCTCATACATGTTTTTTTTTTTTTTTTAATAGTTGCTTAAATACATTAAACACAGAAAGCTTGAGATTTCTTTTATGGAATATCTAAAGAAAATGTTTACAAGCAGGAAACATGTAAAAATGACCTGCGAATTGTTTTCTGTGTGTGTGTGTATACATGTATTCACTGGTGAAATCATCAGCAACACTTGCATTAGGATTACCAGTTCCACAGAATACAGATAAAAGAAATCATCTTGCTGTCATAATGCTAATTTAAAAATATATATATTAATTTATTTTCTTACACAAAGGTTCACATGTTTATTGGCTCTTTAATGAACCATTACTGAATCATTTGTTAACTTAAAATAAGGGGTAAAACTGGGCTATAACATATTGCTGATTTAAAATGGATTATCAATTTAGCAAATGCAGATATAATGTGTCATCACATTAAACCCCACATATCTGATGCCCTGGTAGAAATAATATAGTAATTGTTGTGTATGAATTTGCATTCTTTATTTGTGATTTGAGTATTTATGAGAATAATTATGAATGAGACTAAAAAAAAATTCCTAGTGTTTATTGCTTTTTTTTAAATTGTAAAATTAAAAGACTAAACTGTGACTTTAAAACCCTGTGGTGTCTTGAATCTGTTTGTAGAGTGTAAAGTGTGGCGGAACCCACTCAATCTATTTCGAGGTGCAGAGTATAACCGGTATAAAGCCTTTTTCATTATATAACTTTATTATTATTATTGTGTTTTATCATATGCACAATATCAATTACCGCCCACCTATTTCCTACCAATTCAGGTACACGTGGGTGACGGGTAAAGAGCCTCTGACCTACTACGACATGAACCTGTCAGCTCAAGATCACCAGACCTTCTTTACCTCTGATACACAACAACTCAAACCAGAAGACACAGGTAATTTTAAATTCAGACACATCAGATTTATAAAAGAAAAATATTTGGTTGGCACATTATTCCTTTCCCGGCAGTGTCACTGAGGTGTTTAAATGAAACTATATCAGCACTGTTGCACGAAAACCCCCTCACTGCTTCAGTGTCACTGCAGTGTTAACTGACAATTAACAATCCACCACCCAAATTATACCTGTTCTGTGATGCTCCTGACCAATAGAGAACAGGGGACTAACAAAAAAAGGATTATATCAGTACTACAGTCTGTAATTGTAAAACTACCAGTCCAAAAAAGTCAATTTTTATGGTAAGTGGAGAAAATGGACAAAGGAGCAAGAAAACTCCTAAACTTTAGACTGGTACGGTATGTCATATTTTTTGTAACCTGTTGAATGCTAACTTGTATGTGTTTTACTGTGTGTGTATGTGTAACAGTGATGCAGAAGGCCTGGCGCGAACGAAATCCTCAAGCTCGCATTAGAGCTGCTTACCAGGCAATAGAGCTCAATCATGAGTGAGTAATAACTGATCTGCTTAATTAATGTTCTCTCAGGATGGCATGATCTGATTCTACATTCAAACTCTTCAGTGATATTGACTTGATATTTCAGAATTTGTCAGAATTGGGGTATTTTTATTTAATGTGAAATATGGTGATCTTTTAAACTATCTGTAAGTTTTTAAAAGCCATCATATTCAAACATTTTTTTTGAAGGCAAAAAATTGTTTATGCTCTCATTGGGTATGAGGGTATATAAGGAAAGTAATACTCTTAAAATCTTAAATTTACATCAAGAAATTAGACATCTTCAAGAATCAAAATGCTTGAAAACACAGGTAATATGTTGATTTACTTACACTGCTCATGCATGTGCCAGATTAAACTGGAAGCAGATCTACTGTGTGGTTGGTTGCTAAGTTACCAAAAATAGCACCATCAACGAGCGAATCGGAGAAGGATATCACAAAGTTGTGAATGATGCTTTTTCTCCTTATCATGGTAAAAACACAGTTTAAAAATTTGCAATTAAACTAGAACTTAAAGAAAATAGGCTGAACGTAAACAAATTTGTGTATTAGTTGCTAATAGGATACACAGTCTATGTCATGTATTTTTTTATTTGGGATTGGAGACTATTTTCTGGTGGTACATTTCATATTTTCACATTTACTAATAAGTAAATGTTTTTTCAGGTGTGCTGCAGCTTATGTGCTTCTAGCTGAAGAGGAAGCCACTACTATCATAGAAGCAGAGCGCCTTTTTAAACAAGCACTAAAGTTTGGTATGTACCGTAACTTAACCTGTGTATATATATATATATATATATATATATATATATATATATATATATATTTCATTCATTATCTCCCGCTTATCCTCTATTAGGGTCGCGGTTGGGGTCCCCATGCCCATCCAGGGGAGAGCGTCTCGGGCGCTGGGCAGATAGACCCAGGACAGGGCGCCAATCCATCGCTGGGCACACACTCACTCACACAGACACACTCTAAACGGGGCAATTTTGAGAATTCAATTAACTTGATCCATGTTTTTGGACTGTGGAAGGAAACCGGAGACCGGAGAACCCGGAGGAAACCCACGCAGACACGGGGAGAACATGGAAACTCCACCCAGATGGGGATTCGAACCGGGAATCCCTAGCGCTGAGAGGCGAACGTGCTAACCACTAAGCCACCGTGCCGCCCATATATATATATATATATATATATATATATATATATATATATATATATATATGATGTAGTGAAATGATTTGGCGCTTATTCTGGTTCCCAGTATTTGTTCCTGCTAGAGATGATAGCAAAATTACTATAATAGCTGCAGAAAGTTGCCTGTGCTTTTTACAGCTTGATTGGTTTTGTGCTGTAATATGGTAGCAATATGTATTTTTTTTTTGTCAAACTGTGCATGAAGAGAGCAGGGCACTTTACAAAGATGAAGCACTTTTCTTTAGATTTATATTATAGCCAGAATACATTTGATTTATAATAAAAGTTGAAATGCTGGCATGGTTTCTTGGCATCAGTGAAACCATGATAAAGGTCAAGTTTAGAAACATTCACAGGTGACAAACAAACAGTAATTTACGTGAAGGGCAATAGTTTGCTGCTAAAGTGAAAAAAAGGCTATAATTATGCTAATTTCCAGGCATATATTACAATCATGATGTCTAAAACTTTAATGATATTAATATAAGTTGTCTCTAATTCCACAGCGGGAAAAGATACAAATCTTCTGGTGTATATAAAACGCAGATTGGCTATGTGTGCCCGGAAACTAGGACGACTTAAGGAGGCCGTCAAAATGATGAGAGATGTAAGAATATTCTTTTGTATTGAGACCTTTATTTCATACTTATTTCAACATTTTTCTTATTATGTTTGTCATGTAGTGTTGAAAGAGTTTGTGATTCTTCTCTTCTCTCCCACAGTTAATAAAAGAGTATCCTTTACTTGGAATGTTAAACATTCATGAAAATCTTCTTGAAGCCTTATTGGAACTGCAAGCCTACGCTGACGTACAAGCAGTTTTAGCAAAATATGATGGTGAGCCAGGTTCTGTATTTCTCACTCAACCTCCTTTACCACTGATAAATGGTGGACTGATCTATCAAACTCTGTCCATAATGCTGAGACTTTACACATTTTCAAAAAATTAGACTGTTTTTCGGAAGCACCTCAAAATCTAAGCATTGAAATCAGTTCTGCAAATGATTATTTTGATAATATTGCAGTTCAGCTGGCTTCTCCTTAACTTACATACTTGTGAGTCACTTGAGATAAAAGCATCTGCTAAATGTTAATGTATTTAAATGTAATAGTTTTGCTATAGACTGGTTGCCAGTTCTGGGTCCAAAGTTTTCTACAACTATAAATTTATAAAAGTTTTGAAAACAAATTCTAAGCAGCACACATTGCTTATCAATAAACCTTATCTTATTATCTTCCACTTAATCCTATACTAGGGTCGCAGGGGGATTCCCCATGCTCATCCATTTAGGTGCTGGGCAGATACACCCAGGACAGGGCACCAGTCCATCGCTGGTCACACAGACACACACACACACTACATAGGGACAATTTAGAGCATCCAATTTATCTCGGACTGTGGGAGGAAACCGCAGAACCCGGAGAAAACCCATGCGGGGAGAACATGAAAACTCCCCAGCGCTGAGAGGCGAATGTGCTAACCACTAAGCCACCGTGCTGCCTGCAGCTTAAAGCAATGGTGTTGTATATCTACTCTAATGTTTGTTTGAACATTTTTTTATTTTATTGTTTAGATATCAGCTTGCCAAAATCTGCCACTATATGCTACACATCTGCTTTACTTAAAGCACGGGCAGTCTCAGACAAGTAAGTCTTAAATTTACCTGCTGGATAAATAAACTGCTTTAATCAATGCACAGAATTGTCTGTTAATGACATGTTCTTGCTTCAGATTTTCACCTGAAACAGCCTCAAGACGAGGTCTTAGCACTGCAGAGATGAATGCAGTGGAGGCCATACACAGAGCTGTGGAGTTCAACCCACACGTACCAAAGGTTAGCTGTATACATTACTAATATCTGCACCAGTAGGTGTAAAACCTTTCCCTTGGAGTAAATAAAAAAGTATAAATTACCAATATAATAACCCAAAAAAAAAGAAATACGCACACAAACTAAAAGTGATTTCACAAATCTTGATTGGCAAAATAAAACATCCTCAGAATTTATTTTTTCTGGGGTTCCCATTCTCTTTTTAAGATGGCTAAAAATCATAAACTATTTTCTACTTTTATTTACGTTTTTGTTAGTGTATTTACATTTTATTCGAAGTGCAATTTGTATTTTTCAAAAACAGCACCTCTGTATTGACAGTGTTGCACACCCCTTGTGATGGTTGGGCTCTTTGCTGTGTACAGAACAAGTACACAAGATATTTGCAGTATATATGTATTCACTGTAGTTTCTTTTCTATAATTTTTTACAGGATGATATCTGTAAGATGTTTTCTGTTTTGCCAAAAATGCACCCTACACACCAGAAAACCGGACATTCATGGTCTGTTACAACAGAGCAGTCTATGCATGCTGTAGGTTTAGTGTTTTAATTGAACAAGTTGATTATTATTATTATTACTGATTATTAATCTCTTTTTAACTTTAATTATTGTAACTTGTTTTAGTAGATTTTCTTGTCTGTTTTTGAGCTGACAGGACATCTGTCATTTTCCCATTATATACTGCAAACTACGGTTCGCCGCTGGAAACACTGACAAAGGCTAGAAATAAATGCCAACAATTACTGTGGTATTATTTTTCACCACAAAATAAATGCTCTACAAAGCAACAAAATGCAGCCTGTCAAACACAGCATCGCTGATTTGGAATTCATGTTGAGCAACTTGGCTGTTAATGAAATGCACAAACCTGAATCTTCTGATATCTTCAGTATAAAATCTTTCTCACAACTTTAAAAAAGAATAAATAGGAGAATGCCTAAAAGTTCCAGTAGGTGTTGCTGTTGTCTTAATGATGGGAGCATGATCTTCAGTATCACTCTTCATTTTATTCTTGGTACTTTCAAGTCCTCAGCTTCCTTGTACCTGGAACTTACTTTCCTACATCGCATAAACACACACACACTGTGCTACTTCAGATATGTTGGAATTAATCACAATGTACACCTATCCTTAAATTAGCACCCCTAAGACACCTTAGTAGCATGGTGCCTGAACATAGGTTGTTTGCAATTATGAAAGGGTATTACTAATTTTAAAGGCTTATATTGTATTTAGGTGCTTATATAGATCTGTCTGTTATTGAAAATGTATGGCACATAATGAAGGAAATCAGATAATGGTGACCACAAACTGTTGAGCAGCTCAAGTCTTGTACACAGCAAGGATTTTCTTTTTTTCCAGGCTGTTTGAGGCAACAATTTCTAAATTTGCTTATATTTAATAATGGAGTTAGGTTGGTTACAACTGTTTGTTTTAGTTGTTTTTTGTAATATATAGTAATAATTTAGTTATTTTTAGAGGATGTTAATATATTACTTTATTCTATATTACAAAAGTAAAATGGGTAATTTGACTGGGATGTCCAAACTTTAGCATAATTTTATTTATATATATATATATATATATATATATATATATATATATATATATATATAATGTGTGTGTGTATATGTATATAATATTTATATACACTTTTTAAATGTATGCATGTAAGTCAAGAACAGTCAATTCTTTGTACAGCTCTAAAATAGTTCTTGTCCAAACCTAATGATGGCTATTAATAATTTAAGCTGATATAATATGTAAATGTAAACATTTTTGACAGCAGAGTAAAATCAGAATGATCTCTGGTGTAAAAGTTTGAAACATGGCAAAAAGAATAATGTATAAAACGTAGTCAGTATTGAACCAAAAACTTGTTTAGGTTTGAGTTTTTTAAGGTTTAGACCGTATTATTTATCAGACCATTGATTACAGAGCAAATGTCATGTTCTCTGTGGCTGGACTAGTAGTAGTGTGTAAGCAGAGTAAAAGAGCAGATAGACAGAGGCTTAGCTGAGAAACACCGGCTTAGGAAAATGACCCACATAAAAGGCTCCGACGCTGATATTCTATCTCTACTTCAAAGGAGCGTGTATGTTTGAGTGTGTGTGACCGTCTCGGTGCATGCCAGGGGATGCCACCAAGGACAGCTTCCAATGTAATACCATTGGTCACTGCCAAGGTGGCTAGAGCATATGTATGTGTGAGGGCATGTGGGCACACCAGTCATAATGAGGGGCATTTTGTAATCCTTTAGACCGCTGTGAGTTACTCCAAAGGGATTTAGCTGCTTTTTTTTTGTTGTTTTTAATGTTTTAGTGCTGCTGTGTGAGTAATATATATATATATATATATATATATATATATATATATATATATATATATATATATATATATATAAACAGAGAAGTTTAAACCTGCAGCAACTCCATAACATTTAACAGACAAAAACTAGGTCAACTAGGTTTAATAAGGAATGTGTACTTAAAAACATTTTAAATAAATTTTTCGGCTTTTAAAAAAATTAAAAAATCTTTTCCTGTTGTAATTTTTTAAACATGCAAAATTTAGGGGGGCAAATATTTATATCACTAAGCTGTGCACTAAATGTACACATTAGTAATATGGTCACCTCACAGCAAGATTGTTCTGGGATCCATTTCTGTGCAGCACAGACAGAATCCTTTCTGTGTGGTCCATGTAGGTTTTTTTTTTTTTTTTTTTTCTCCCCACTGCCTGTGTGGGTTTCCTGAGGAGCACAGGTTTTCAACTCTTAACACTTGTAGTTTAGGTGATTTAAAAACAAATAAGTGAATTGGAGGCCTGTCCAGGATGTTTTTTTTCCTTTTTATCACTAAGCTTGAAAATCACAACAGATTTTTCTCCCATCAGTTAGGACAAGTGGCTTACAAAATGATTAGATCTGCACGAATATAGGCTTTTTTCTCAGTACATAATAAAGCACGAGAGTGTGTTCATTATTGTGAATGAATCATGGGAAAGATTTATTCACAATTTTGCACAAACCTATTGTTTTAAACTGTTACAAACACACTAAAACTGTTAAAAAAAACACTAAAAATGGTATAAAAACAATTTAATAATTGATGATAAACTGGTCTTCTGTGCTGTAATGAATGTTGATCGTCAAGTCTTCTGTAACAATTAAAAACTCCCATCTATTGGCCATGTTACAGAACATGGTTTATGAAAAAACAGTTACAACGGGCTTGGTGGTCAGCGGGAATTGGCTTGCTGTTTGTATTAATCTGTATATTATGATTTAAAATGATGTATTTTACACATGGTGAAGTGTATGTAACAGGACAACCTGTTTTATAAAGCCATTCATGAAATCCAAGAAGACATCCATTAAATCCTAAAGTTATCAACCTGTTCTTGTCTGTAGTACCTTTTAGAGATGAAGAGTCTGATCCTGCCTCCAGAACACATTTTGAAGAGAGGTGACAGTGAAGCAGTGGCATATGCATTCTTTCACCTTCAGCACTGGAAAAGAGCAGAGGGAGCTCTCAATCTGTTGCACTGCACCTGGGAGGGCAGTAAGTACACCATTTTTCCCCCCTTTCTTCCTCTCTCCAGGATTTGACTCCATATACAAAAAAATCCTCCTCCTCTCGGTCCTGTGAGCGCTGATATTGTCCAATCATAAGAGTTGTAATCAGTAGTGCAGCTCACTGATTGGAGTAGATTTAGAGACTCGTTATTTAATATTCTCAAGTGGAGCAGAGCGCTTTCTTCAATACATTTCCATTCCGATGCCTGCTTTCACTGATCCTCAGTCAGAAAGTATTAGTGAGTTTTGTTAAACAGAATCTTAATTGCCGTAGTTTGTGTGACCACCCTCTGTGTTTGTTGCTCTTCGTACCATAAATGTCATTCATAATTGTCTCATTTCTCATTTTGTTAAATTAAGTATCACAAACTGAACTGAATCAGGCTGTTTATGTATTAATGTTGGTCACGTACATGGATCAAAAATTGGCTGTACTTGAAATTGTTATTTATTTATTTTGCCGTAAATGCATGCCGTGTCAACCAAAGATTACAAAATATATTTCTTATTTGAAATGTTGTCAGTCTTATTGTTAACATTTATTGTTAACTTTGAATGTGTTTCAGCATTTCGGATCATTCCTTACCCATTAGAGAAAGGACATCTGTTCTACCCATACCCAGGCTGCACAGAGACAGCAGACAGAGAGCTACTGCCATGTAAGTGTTCCCCTCTTTACTATTTTCTTCTTAAAATTGTAATACTTACTTGTTTGTTTTTCTGTCTCAGCCTTCCATGAGGTGTCGGTGTACCCAAAGAAGGAGCTCCCATTCTTCATTTTGTTTACTGCAGGCCTGTGCTCTTTTACTGCCATGTTGGCTATGCTCACACACCAGTTTCCAGACCTCATGGGTGTCTTCGTTAAAGCCGTAAGTCCCACCCACCGTTCAAAAGGGAATCACACTAATCATTTTACCATTAGCAGGTGTTGCTATTTCTTTTTAGAAAGTTAACAAACAACAGTTACAACTGTTTACACTCTCAACCATACTGCTTTCATTCTGCAGAATTTGTAATGTCACTGGAATTTAAAGACACTAAAGTAGTAGCTGAAGCTGAACATTTACACTATAAATATTAAGACACTCTAAATAGGTTGCCTCAAAATAATATCCTGTCCAACCCCACACCACAATGTAACATCATTCACGCACAGACCAGTGTATGACCACTTTAGACCAAAGGCATTAAGGACAGTATTTTATCAGCAGCTCATAATTCATTCATTCATTATCTCACGCTTATACTCTATTAGGGTCGCGGTGGGGTTCCCCATGCCCATCCAGGGGAGAACGTTTTGGGCGCTGGGCAGATACACCCAGGACAGGGCGCCAATCCATCGCTGGGCACACACTCACTCACACAGACACACTCTATATGGGGCAATTTTGAGAATTCAATTAACTTGATCCATGTTTTTGGACTGTGGGAGGAAACCGGAGAACCCGGAGGAAACCCACGCAGACACGGGAAGAACATGGAAACTCCACCCAGATGGGGATTCGAACCGGGAATCCCTAACGCTGAGAGGCGAACGTGCTAACCACTAAGCCACCGTGCCGCCCCAGCTCATAATTAATTTACTTAATCTTATACTTTACTGAACCAGAAATTCATACACCAATGTTTATGTAATTTGATGGTAAGAACTGTGGTAATGACCATATCAGAGCCAGGTCACTTGGCAGGCGATTAAGAAAGGCCATTTTTTAACCAAGTCGATCACGGTGCCGTTGTAGGTTTGTCATTAAGGTACCAGCCTTGCAACTTGATGGTCCCTGGTTCAATTCCTGATCCCACAATACATTATGGGTTAAGTGCCCTTGGGCAAGGCATCTAAACCCAAAAGTGCCGTATACAAGGCACGTGTGCTTATTTCACTTAGTGTGTATCGCTACATGAATGGGTTAAATGTGGAGGAAGAATTCCTCTGTGTGTAAGTACAAGTGACGAATTAGATTACTTTACATAATTGTCCAAAGCACACGGGTTACTGCTTTTCCTGTGCCCCCTAATTGTGTTTCTTCTACAGAACATTAAAAATGTCATTTTCTGTATTAACTAAACATAATATCAGATAAGGTTTTCTCAGTATGGACCATGTTTTGCTATTTGGTAATGTTCGTTGTATGAAACCAATAACTGCAGTACTGTAAACCTAAGTGTTTACTAAGCCCTTGTCTATGAGCCTGCTCTTGATTCTGTAAATATTCCCGTCAATGGAGCCTTGCTTTGCAGCTTTTGTTTTGGAAAAGTCTTGACATCCACCAAGCGTTTACAGTTGAAACCAGTCTGCTTAATGTAGTGGACTCAGGAAGAGAGGTGAGAAAAAGCAGAAGTCATGAACCAAGCCTTTTAAATCTCTTCTAAATGATCCTTCGATGTGGCTCAATTCACTGCACATGTTCCAGACTAATGAATAGTAACTTTACATTGCGTGACCCAGACACTTGCTTTCATTGTTTGTTTCCTTACACTGCTGATCAGTGTCTGTTTGGTTTGCATGCACTTATAGCTACTTGTTGTTTTGAAGTGCTAATCAACACAACTTACCATTGAGACACACAATTAAATATGCGTTTTTCATTCTTTTGCCTCAACAACCACACACATGCACACTTTCTCAATTTCCCAACATTTTGTTCTCTATGGGGAGTAATACCATAATTCTTAGTAACAAACTAGGCAGTTTGAGTACACCAGACCGTCTCAGTGTCTATCTTTTTATCATCCTCATTTGTCATGTTGCAACATATATTTACATTAGTTATATCTGTTCTGTGGATCTGTGTTGAAATGGATGATGCCTCACCAGTTCCACATTTTTCCCTTCTTCACCAATGCCACTGCAATTTAAACTTCCCTTATTATGTCATAAACATCTGTTCATCTGTGAAATGTAGCACTTCATAAACACATTAAGCACTTGTTTATGGTGGGTCATGCTGTGGGCCTTTAAACGCTTTTCAGATGCAGGATTTCATGATTCTTCAGTGTTTGTGTCTGGCCTGTGTCCCACTTAAACTATGACCTAAACAATGTTCGATGTTATTCATTCATTCATTATCTTCCGCTTATCCTCTATTAGGGTCGCGGTGGGGTTCCCCATGCCCATCCAGGGGAGAACGTCTCGGGCGCTGGGCAGATAGACCCAGGACAGGGCGCCAATCCATCGCTGGGCACACACTCACTCACACAGACACACTCTAAACAGGGCAATTTTTGAGAATTCAATTAACTTGTTCCATGTTTTTGGACTGTGGGAGGAAACCGGAGAACCCGGAGGAAACCCGCGCAGACACGGGGAGAACATGGAAACTCCACCCAGATGGGGATTCGAACCGGGAATCCCTAGCGCTGAGAGGCGAACGTGCTAACCACTAAGCCACCGTGCCGCCATTGTTCGATGTTAATTTTTATAAAATATTTAAGACATCCAGATGAATAGGGTTGGTTCTTGGGATGTTTCTTTTGTTTGCAGGTGTATCCTACAACCATGTTTTTTAAAGTGGGTTCCCAGGGGCTCTCGAAAGGTTGCATGAACATTTTTCAAAAAAAGGTGCTAATATTTCATGTACAAAATATAAAGGTTCTGTACTCCTACAACAAAACATTGAGTAGAAAATTAGCAGATACTCTTGCTTTGTTGATACTTGATAAGTGAATCTGGTAATCTGACTATTTTCCTAATGAGAAACAAAGTGTCCAACACAAGTTTGTTTTGCAATTTTGGGTTTGGCTCAATTGGTCGCCCCCATCACCACACAGAGCACATCCTGGGATTGATTTCCAGGCAGGTGGCCTCAAATCCCTCCGATGTGGCTTTTTACATGTTTTTCTGCATCTGCATGTTTTCTCTAAGAGTTCCACATTCAGTTCCTTAACAGTTCAAGACCTACAGGTAGCTTAGGGTTGCTAAATTGCCCCTTATTATGAGTGTTTGTGTATGTGTGCTATAATAAAAGGTTTCTGTGATTATTGGGGTAGTCACCAGGAATTCTTGGACCCAACTAAGATTAAGAAGTTTAAAAAATAAATGAATTAAAATAAGTAGAACCTTTTAAAACATTTTTTTTCCTTGTTCTGTTTTACGTGGATGCTTGACTATAGCTTTTTAACATTAAAAAAAAAACATGCAATATGTTGTTAAAAGTTTTGTTTAAACCACCTTGATGCTGCTATATGATAGGATCATACATTAGAGGACTCTCTGTCTATATTCTTTTTCACAAAAGGGATCGGCAATATACAAAGTGTGGAAGCTGTATCTGTGCTGTTTTTTTTTTTAGACCTCTTTGCACATCTTAAACAACAGAGAAACCTAAGCTGCTTAAAAGTGCTCATTTAGCAATGCTGGGAAGGACGCCAGCTGTTACTGAACCAACAGAAACTAAATGATGTGACAGTGTAGACCACTGTTGTTTGCACCTTCCATTGTAATTTCCCCTCTGTGGATAAAATATCCACCTACAGATAATGTGTTAAAGCAAATAGGACCTATTCACTTATTGGGCTGGCTCTTTCTACTTGTACACTAATTTTACTTTTGTTTCTTTCCCACAGTTCTTCAGCACCCTCTTCGCACCACTGGGATTTTTTGCAGACAAGATGGAGAATTTTATGCCTTCATGCCTCTGGTACCAGTTGACAAGGATCTAACGACAATTTCCACAGATACACACAGACATCCCGATGTCAAACTACTGGATGTGTAGCATTAAATGTGCTAAAAAGTTCATGTGTGAACCGTGCTGACAGTAATAAAATGTTCTGAGCGTTTTTTTTTTTTTTGGGCCCAAACTTCCTCTGTGCTTTTCACTGTGTAAATGCATTTTGCAGCATGCCACTGTGAAGACTAGCCCTCATGCCGATAATGCCAGTCACAGTTTCTCACCATAGTTGGAGGGCAGGTATATGGGTGAGGCCGTAGCAACAGCTGGCAAAATTGGTGCTCCGTGTGCATGTTGGAGATTAGCTGAGACAGTATGTCAGGCAAGTGTTTTTAGCAGCCCTTGCATGTAAGTGCACTATACTGCTCCACAAATGACCAGAACCAGATCACTCATTTCTGCAGTGGGTGGATTTAAGGTGAGTGGCTTAGCTGCTGTTTGCCTTTAAATGCACTCGAGGATGCACTAAGGATTTCTATAAGTTGTCATTTTTAAATCTGTTTCTTCATTCATCCATTCATTCATTCATTATCTTCCGCTTATCCTCTATTAGGGTCGCGGTGGGGTTCCCCATGCCCATCCAGGGGAGAACATCTCGGGCGCTGGGCAGACAGACCCAGGACAGGGTGCCAATCCATCGCTGGGCACACACTCACTCACACAGACACACTCTAAACGGGGCAATTTGGAGAATTCAATTAACTTGATCCATGTTTTTGGACTGTGGGAGGAACCCGGAGGAAACCCACGCAGACACAGGAAGAACATGGAAACTTCACCCAGATGGGGATTCGAACCGGGAATCCCTAGCGCTGAGAGGCGAACGTGCTAACCACTAAGCCACCGTGCCGCCCGTTCTGTTTCTTCATGTTAAAGTTAAATGTGTACTTCCTACCCTTTACACAGTTAATTTTAGTGCGGCTTCATGTTTCCCTGCTGAAGAAAGGAAGACTTCACAACTAGCCGTTGTCTTCAGTAAAGGAAAAAAAAAGTCTTCTTAGCTATTTTTCTGATATAAGGTACATTCAGAATGGTAGTGCTTATCATAGGATTAATCAATTAAGTGGTGGGGGAACATGCCAGAGCTATGTCCTATGTCCATATTTATGTCCGAAGATGTGCACATTTCCAGATTTTTTCTGGAAGTTGACATCAGTTATTATAACTTAAAATGTGGGCTTTATTTTGTCCCTGAATAATGTAAGAGTAACGTATTTGCTTATGTAGAATTAGAATCTTCAATCTAAAGCTATATCATTTTCAGCACGTTCCCCTTTCAGCAGTGGGGATCCAGATTTGAATCCCAATCTAGGTTGAATTCCCATCTTCTTCCTGTATCTGAGTTTCCTATGGGTGTTCTGGTTTCCTCTCATAGTTCGAAAAAAATGTATTCAAGGGAAAATGTAAAATGTTCTAAATTGCCACATTTTTGTGTGTCTGTGTGTGTGACTGTGCCCACTGACAGGGTGACACCCTGTCCTGAGTCTATCTACCCAGTCTCCAAAACGTTCTTTCCTGAATGGGCATGGAAAACCCCCGCGACTTTAGTAGAGGATTTTAGTGAAAGATAATGAATGGATAATTTTCAGCACTAGCCAGAAATATAAGAAGTCACACAACCTTTTCTCTCGTAAATAATTGTTTTGTTATAAGAGGCAACATTTTACAGGTGATATGACTTCAAACATTTGATTGTACGCCAAAAAACGTATCAGCTGAGAACATTTCATTATGTAAATCACTTTAAATTTAATTGCAAAAGTATGTCAAAGTAACCTAATACACAAAAAATATGATTTTGTGCGAATTTCATGTGCGAATCTAATTAGAGATGCCTGGAAGATACCAGAGTTTAAAAGCTCACAATTGCGAGGAAGCAACTTTTGAAAGTACTGATCAGTCAGCGAGTGTTTGGAAATCACCAAAAGTCTACTTCTCAGAAGAATAAAAATGTCACTAAACAACCTCAAAACAGTAGGTAGATTACCAATTTCTCAGCAAAAAACTCGCCTATAATAAATTTTGTGGAAGTGAAAGCAACATGATATAAATTTGTTTTTTTGTGGATGATACTGAGGTAATAGACAGAATTAAAGAAAAAAGGAATGTATTTAGTATATTAGCGGGAAGATGGACATTTTAACTAGAGCAACAAAAATGTGGCCAAAAGACTTAAGCCCCAAACCCAATTGAAGATTTATGGAGGATTTTAAAATTGTAAGTCTATCAGAGGGAATATTATAACCTCATAAGATCGTCTGCCAAGAGAAATAGGCCAAAATGTAACCACAATGCTGAAAAAAGCCTAATTATAACTTATAGTAAATGTCTAAAAGCTGTAACAACCAGCAATTGCAATGAAGAAAAGTATTCATTTACAATGTCAGAATATTATTTCCTATTAATTTATGAACTCTATTTCTCGAAAAAGTTGAGACACTTTCTGAAATTGCAATAAAACTGAAAGCTATAAATCTAAAAGACAAAATAACAAAAGATTCTCAGTGTTTGCCGTACCAAACTTATTTGTATTTGTTCAATATTTAGTGGTTAGCACGTTCGCCTCTCAGCACTAGGGATTTCCGGTTCGAATCCCAATCTGGGTGGAGTTTCCATTTTCTCCACGTGTCCGTGTGGGTTTTCTCTGGGTTCTCCGGTTTCCTCCCACAGTCCAAAAATATGAATTCTCCAAATTGCCCCATATAGAGTGTGTTTGTGTGTATGTCTGTGTGAGTGAGTGTGTGCCCAGTAATAGATTGGAACCCTGTCCTGGGTGTTTCTGCCCAGCGCCCAAAACGTTCTCCCTTGGATGGGCAGGGGAACCTCCCCGCGACCATAGTAGAGGATAAAGCAGAAGATAATTGATGGATGGATGGATAGTCCTTACAGTCAACAAGCAACACATTTTGCATTTTTTCTAAGTCATAAATCAACATGCCAATACGTGAGTTTTTTTGTATGGTATTGTATAGTAAGTATAAAAATATTGACATCATATAAATCAAATACATAATCATCAACGAGCCACAACACTTGTGCAACAATATAATTCAGTTGCGGAACAATATCTTTTGTAATAAGGGGACCAAAATGTCCACTCAGACTGTCCAACTTAAGGTAAGTCTGTTTCTGAATCTGGTAATACTGTTTTATGTGGTAGAATGTTAGCATTTGTGTATGCGGAAATGTTTGCTGACATTTTTCAGGTCATAAGTTAATACTGTATTTTAGATCAAAATCCTGTCTAATTTTAATACATCTTTTAGATACATTATACAATTTTGTATTGTTTTTTTTTTTTCCTCTGTAATTGAATGCAGACATGTCAGTAGATTTCTTTACTGTGATACAGCCCCAAAACTATTTTAAACAATGAAGGAAATCTTTTCAATTGTTTCAATATTGACCCACACTTTCCTAATGGTAAAACATTTTGCTGCTATACTATGTAATATAATATAATATTTTATATTATTTCATGTAACTGACCTGTTAGGTACTAATTATGAGATTTTTAAGACTACAAGTTTTGTGGTTTTGACTGTTATCCCTTACACCAAACTTTTTTTGGATGTGTTGCTAACAGCAAATAAAAGTTCATAACAAAAAAAAAAAAAAAAAACACATTTATAATGTTGTTTATAGTTTTTTTGCTAAATAAAGAGTGGATATGATTTGCACAGCATTACATTCCTTTTTTTTTTATTTACATTTTTTACTCATCCCAACTTTTTATATGGGGGCGTCTGTTGAAAATGCACTTTAGTCTTCTTGATTGCTAACGTCATGAATGATCAAAAAGAAGCATGTACACTTAATTTAAAGCACAATCAAACTAAATCCTTCTGAAATTCATAAATGTATCAGGATGTTGTATTTGGCTGAACTGAAAACAGCTGGAATGTTTTCAGCACAAAAAGATCCTTATCTAAAGTATGAGACTCAAAATGAATGCAGTGCCTGAGACCACACACACTTGGCAACTGTGTGAATATGGTCATGTAATGTTTATGTTCATTGACCTTTTAATCAACCATTCTTAATGTCACTTGGCTCAGGAAGCTTGAATGACATTCAAGACCACAGCTTTCAACCAAAACGCTCGAACTTTTGGGGATTAGCGTGCTAATTTAACATGCTAGCGCAGTATAAGAACGTGTATACATTACTACATCAACCTTTCACTATCAGAGGTACATTTTATATTGTTTTAAAGTAAACACACTGACAAGTTTCATCCGCAATTCTTGCTCAACACAGAACCTTTGCCTCTGTAAGAGGTATATGATAGTGCTGCTAAACTGCTGAAGAAACATAATCAAATTTCAGCAACCTGAAAAAATCCACAGATTAAAATCCAAAAGCAAAATAATTAATCAAAACATACACTCTGTCAATCATTATTGTTTAACTTTTGCATTTTTGCATTGCATTTTTTTAGGGGATTGAACTGCATTCCTTTAAAGATAACCACCTTAAACTATCAGTGTAATCTGTAAAAAGCAAATGAAAAAGAACATTTTGAAGGAGTTTAATAAAATATAACTATTTCCATTGTTTTAGTGTGTGTGACTACTGACATTGTAAGCCTCTTAGTCTTGTACATGACAAAAGTTCATGCTGCTTAGATTGATGGAATCGGCATTTGAACATGCATTCTCCCTCCAGCATACCAAAACCTTGACTCGACTCATCCATCTCAAAAGCAAATTTAGAAGCTAAGTTGTCACACCAAGGTTTAATGTCGCCAAATGATGCCAGCCATGCCATCCTGGCTATTTTTATGAATTAATCATGGTACCCACTTCTTTTTATAGGTGTGATTTGACATTTAGTATCTAGTATTAAGGTTTGGCATGAGGACATTTATTTTTAAATGAATCTGACTTAGTTATTTTTATTACCCCTCTAATGGCCCAGTCTTAAAAATCCAATGACCATTAGCTATATATGTTGAATTTAACAAATGTACCTGTATACTGTATACTATAAACATGAACTTTACAGAACATAAACTAAAATATTATATTAAAATAGTACAAAGAAAAAAGTTTAAAATCTTTGATTCAACTGTGTATTTGTCCAAGGTACACATACAAAAATAGTCTTTACAGGAAAAAATCAAAAGAAGAAAAATGCTTTCCTACATTTCAGAGTAGGCTCTTTATGCTGTGTTCAAAACAGTCTCCACAAGTGAAATAGTTATTGTTATTGGACAAACCAGATATGTTTTTATGTGCTGCTGAGAGATGATTCAGCTTCCAGTCAAATTCTAAAGTAAGGATTTCAGTTTCTTTTCAGGTTGTTCTATCTGTAGATAGATAAAACTGCATTCATTCATTAAACATCAGTCCATCTTTTAGTCCAATTTCAAAATAATGATTTTTCCCTTAAAAGATGATCATGCATAGTTCAGCATGTAAGTTAACATAAAAGTCTTTATTTAGTGTGCAATAAGGTCAAGTGTTTTTGCCAAAGGCCATCCATCAACGGTGACACAAACGACATATTAGATATCATTTCTCTACACATTCAAAGTCTAGCACTGTTCCAGACTACACAAGTCTGTTGCTTCTACAGTTCCTCCATTAAAATCCAACAAACAAGGTTCCCCACTCGGCAGCTGGTAAACCAGAGATGAGGACCATGCATCCCCTTTTGCACCGGTCCACCAGAGAAACCTGAGAAAACTGTGCATACTGGCTGCTATCATGTGAGATCCAACCAATCGGGTCTTTTGTGTGGCTTGCAGGTGTGAATGTCCACTGTATCTTCACAGTCTCTACACTCCACCGAACAGCACCACTTAAATTTGCACTCGCACTTGGTGACCCGTTTAACCCGCGTGGTGTCATATCCACGGCCACAGCACATAACTTCACAGCCATCCATGCCCTTGGATGATTTATTACACACGCGTCCTGCTGTGCCCAGAGAACCTGAAACAGACACGGAGAAACAGATTTAGGCCAATGACACATCCACTGTTTTTCAACCCGTCATGGGTGTGGGTGAATAAAATAGGATCACACTGAAAGATTGAAGGCATGATTGAGTGCTAGAGACTTACTGATGTTGCTGCGGCCTGTTTCTTTTTTTTTAACAGATTAGTGTCCAAGAATAAAATATTTATGAGACACAGCTGAGCATTGTTGTTAGCTTCATAAACAGATATATACTGCGATAGATCATTAGGTAGAACTACATCTGTTATAGCAGCACATTGTAAAGTTACTATTCCCCTTAGCTCATCGGTTTTAAGGCCATTCTGTCAGCCACCATATCCTTGATGAGCACAAATGATCATGTACAATTTCTCTGATGGTCATTTCTGTTCACACTGATGAATTTCATATGATGATGCATTGTGCACATCAGTATTAGGCACCAGAGTGACTAACATCTTATTAAACAAGTAACGCTTCTGTTTCTATAAAACAAAAAAGCTTGGATGTAACTCTTTAAATATTAAGTGGGTTTTTTTGGTGGTTAAAATGAAATATTAATAGATCATCTACTTTTACAAATTGGACAGTGGGTTATACCTCATATATTTTCCATTACACAAAGAAATGATGTTACAGGATGGGTTAAGTAAATGGTTACTATGTCAAACAATGATGTCTGAATGGTAGAATTATAACAAACTCTCTACTACTCAATGCTTCATATTTTTTCTCTTTTTAAAGTTGTATAGTATATCACATCGGCCTATGAGAACTGATCACCCACCTGCGGTCCGGTCCATAAGGCAATAGTCTGGAGAGTTTTCCACATACACCAGCTCATTTTTGGTTGTTCCCATGAAGTTTTTGTCTGCAGCCATAAAGCCTGTTCCATCTTGGTTCATTGTGACTTCCACTGCTGTGTTGTATTTCTTCCTCAAGAAGTCACCAGTCCGCCGGAAATCAGACATTGCAAGCCAACAAGTCCGCAGTGTGCACGAACCACTAACTCCATGACACTTGCATTCCAGTTTCATGAAGCGCTTTACTGCCTGAAAATGTAACATTAATGATCAGTGAGAAACTAAGACTAAGTAAGAATAAAAACCGAACTGGCATGTATTTAGGCCTAAATCAACTGAGGTAGGACACTTGCTGAGTAGTGCTTTAATTTGGAATTGAAAATCAGTTACAGTTTGTAGCGACTATTTGTAATGTTTGTACCAAGATGATTAAAAAACGCTGTGCTTGGTATGTATGCTCAAAACCATCTTTCATGCACCGCCATCAAACTCGGGCCAGAGGCCATATAACCTTCAAACTTTGACGTCACCATAACATGGAGTGATATGATGTTATGTTAATTCATAACCTTCTTTCTTTAAACTATTTGAACTTTCAATTTTGAAATCAGGACAACAAGGTGGTTTAGTGGTTAGCACGTTCGCCTCTCAGCGCTAGGGATTCCCGGTTCGAATCCCCATCTGGGTGGAGTTTCCATGTTCTCCCCGTGTCCGCGTGGGTTTCCTCCAGGTTCTCCGGTTTCCTCCCACAGTCCAAAAACATGGATCAAGTCAATTGAATTCCCAAATTGCCCCATATAGAGTGTGTCTATGTGAGTGAGTGTGTGCCCAGCGATGGATTGGCACCCTGTCCTGGGTCTATCTGCCCAGCGCCCGAAACTTTCTCCCCTGGATGGGCATGGGGAACCCCACCGCGACCCTAATAAAGGATAAAAGCGGGAGATAATGAATGAATGAATTTCGAAATCAAAATATCAACCCTTTTCAAAAATTCACAATATAAAAATGGTTGTAATACAGTTAATGTTGAGGAGATGCATTATGCTGTCTTTAATGATCACATTTCTCTTAAGGCTTCAGTGAGGTCGCTGTGGATGCTCACCATTCTGCCACAGCGGTTATTGTGTAGGTTCATAAGAGCTCGGGCATCTTTGACCATTCTTTCTCTGGCATCCACAAAAGCTTTAGCAAACTTAATGCCATAGTTGATGTTGTCGCTACAGCCACCCCAGTCAAAGTCCCCCATTCCATCAGTGGCTCTTCCTCTCTTGTGGGTGTCACAGCTGCAGATCTTTAGCTCCCCCTGGCTACATGCTCTGGTGATGGCATATGCCACTCCAGCAGATGAAATAGCATAGACAAATGCGGCCTCACGACTGCCTGTAAGAATTATGAAAGAAGAATTGAATACTGTACATTTCATTTTATTACTTCTTAACTATGAATATTTACTAGACAGTAAGTAGTGTTTCTTATGCTTCCCAACTGATTTGATAACCATCATGATGCTCTGACCTGAGCTATTCGAGTGTGTGAGACCACACTGGAGCTTCCTACCCTCAGCCTGTTTCAGACCAGTGCTTCCTTCACCTTTAGTGCCTGGTTGATTGCACTCACAGCCTTGAGGTGTGTTTTTTCTTACTGTGGAGAGCACGATGACCCCTATTCCCCTCATTATTCATCCTCCCGCTTATGCACTTAGCCAAAACAGAGGGTGATATGTCAAAGTGAGCAGCTTTGTCTGTCTGCCAGAGTCATCTTCACAACTATTTACATCTCCTATTACTGTTTATACATCAGCCCCGCTGATCCCCCTGCTCACCACTTGTATTTGGAGAATATCCACTCTCTCTCCAAGACTTCCCATTTTGGAAAGTTGAGATATGTCGGATTCTCTTCTCCCTTTACTCTCGATACTGTGAGTTTATGAGCAACATCTACCACATCCATAAATAGTGGTGTTTTTATAAATAAATTTCCATATAGCATCTTTTAAGAACTGTTATTCTTTGCTTATTATGGTGCCGTGTAGGGTTTAGATAAAACAAAATAGACCGTACTGCGTAGCATAACGCGGCCGAAGACGGAATGGTCACGGTCCAGTGTGCTGCAGTTCCAGCGATGGTGTCTGAACTGGTGCTGACACTCTCGAATCCATTCCTTGGCTCCCTCGCCGATTGCCTGCATGAGGTCTGGGTGTCTCTGACACAACTGCCGCTGCTTGTTAACCAGCCCAGGAATGTTGTCGCATATGACCCGAGCTCCAAGTGCACCGATGTACCTTAACATGAGAGACAGCGGCAAATGAGCGATGTGTCACTTGAAATAATGGGTCCTCATGAATACCTTTGAGGGTGACAAAAATTTGGTAGAATTTGCTACTCTTGGGCAAAACAAAAGGAGCCAAAACAACTTTAAAATGCTTGTATTTGTTTAAACAACTTGTTTAAATTTGATAATGTATAAATCCTGTAGGTAACTTGCAAAAACAAAATAACAACTAATAATTTAAGGGAAAAGAACAAGATAGGAATCTTTTCATGGTTTTGTCTTTGAGTGCAAAAGAACTTTTAAATGAATTTCCTTCTTCACAGCTTTTTCCTGCAACAGTTCATTGCTAAAAGGAGCAGTAATGATAAATAACATCTCTGGTCTTAGGATTGCATTTAGTTCTTGCTAATGTTCTGACCAATAATTTGTTGTTCGGAACATTAAAAACAGTTTTTTTTTGCAACATTTGGTTTGGCCAGGTTTTTTTTGCCCATGGGTGTTCTGTAAAGTTGACTGCTAATAGACCTTCACACCTATAAATTTTTGAACGAGACCATTTGAGGCGGTTCAACCAAGAACGTCTAAAACAAATTTATAAACAAAAAGAGTATTGGCTATAGTACAAGATTTACATTGGCGCGATATACTGATTTAATTTATGTACCAATGTTCTGGTGGGTTCCAGCTGAATAATTAGGTGTGTCATAATTATGAGTAACAGATTTTATTTTTAGATTATGTTTTATATTGTTTGTTTGAACTGGTGCTCAGGCTGTAGATTATAAATGATAGATCCTTTATCTGGCCTTTTCCAGTCAGATTGACCACACGCTTTATGCTATGTTTGAAATATTTGTCTTCCACCTGGATCATATGATTTCAGTCGATTGTAACCAAGACTGGGTGAAAGTGCTCAGAAGAACCCACCACTCAGTTTCCACTCCTCTTATGGGTGTCCTTGTTTCTATTCACACACATACACACACACACGCACACACACACATACATGCTCTGCAAGACCAGCTTCTTCTCACCAGCAATCAGAGAGGGCTTGTTCTGCATGGCTGCCTGTTTATTCTTTACACTCACACACCCACTGACTCTACTGTAAAATGCTTAACAGTGGGAAGTATTTGGGATTAGAAAAGATTAATGCTCTCAAAACAGAAAAGTGCTGTGTAATTGATTGGGACAATGGCATGAATTACTTCAGGAAGCAAGTGATGTATATGACTGTCCTTTCCTTGGCCTAAGGCACACTGCCATAGTTGTCTTATGACTTCATAATTCCAGATCCGCATAACGTGGATCGACTAGGCCTGATGTCTTATTAATTTGGTTGGTTAAGAGATAAGACAACATTCACATTGGTGGGGGGCATTTATTCAGAGTATCTAAAATTGGGTTGACTATTGAGAGTTTTGTGCTGTTTATACAGCTGCAGGCTGTGAAGCAATAGTACAAAACATAGTATGATTTTGTACTGTGTTGATTTTGCTACCACTGAGATGTGATGGAAGAGCCTAGGACAATTAATGACAGTGCAAGAAGTAATTAAGAAATCTAGCAATGTTTCATCACATCTGCTGTAAGGAGATGAAATGAAATAACACATGAACAATCTAAAATAAAGTTCATGGCCCTGAACAAGAATGTCAGCTATTTAAACCTATTACATAGTCAAAAATACATTTTTGGAAATCTGTTCACGAAGGTGTTCTTTAACAAGTTTTTATAAACGTTTGGTCCCCATGTCTGATTAAATAAAATTCACCCATCAAACACAGGGCTACAAAAACATGAAATTGGTTCAGATCAATTTCATAAATGTGTCTTAAATAATACTGTGGAATACAAAACCACAAAATATGACCTTAATAAAAATCTCTGAAAAGAAAACTCTTTTTTGTCAACACCAATAAATCCAAAATAAAAACTTTGCCAAGCACAATGCATTTTACAAAAATATGGATTAATATTAAAAGGATACCATGTAAATAAAAATTTTAAACTGTTAAGCACAAGGGTGGATAATTAGGCTTGTGTTTAAATCAGCGGCTGTTAGAGAGAACAGATTTAAATTAAATAATGAGAATTCTGAAACAAATATAATGTTTTTTTAGATTTATATATGATTCCGCACAACCACGAGACTCTAAATTGACAACTTGAGGATGTCAAAGTGCAAGGTTTTGTAATGGTATTTACAATTCCCCCAAAATAAACATCATCTAACATTAAGAGCTAAACCTTCAAAAACCAGACAGACCTGGAATATCACAAAATGAGCCTTTAAAATGTGGAATAGGTAAAAATCCCCAAACAAGCATGAAAAGATGTTTACTTAACTATTTAATTTCTAAATAATTATCTTTATTTTTGTTTATTATTTTTATCTGCTTTTACCAGTTGGTAATCAATGCCAGGCGGCTTTTAATGCTTGCTATATCCTAGGATGCTTAAATTGTATTATGTTAATATTGAAAAATGTATTGTTAAATATTATCTTTGCCACATTTATGTTAAGTTTGTCTTTAAAAGTCCTATTTTGTTTATTTAATCAACCACTATATGTAAAAAAAATGATAAATTAAATTTTGACTGTAAAAAGTGTGTAGAACATTAATGGCTTTCAGTTACAAAATGTTCTGAGAGCTATTTAACTTATCATTATTATTTAAAACTAATATTCTGCTCAATTTGTATTAGTTTTTTAGTTTCAGGTGAATGATCAGCATAAATGTGCCCTGATTAAGTTACAGTTTAAAACTATCCATGTAAAAGATTTTATAGAAATGCCTGTTAAGAACATTCTACAGACAAGTTCTTGTCTACAATGAAGGCAATAAGTTGATTTTTGTGAATGAGAACAATACTACCTTTTCTTGTACTGCTACCTTTTGTAGCATCATTGCTTTGTAAGTTTTTACTGTATATTAAAACAAACTTTGAAATTGTAGGTTTTGCAAGGAAATACCACTCTTCTTGTTGTATTTGCTTTTAACATCAAATTCTGTTTTATGGGATTAGATGCTGGGCTTTAATCTATTCAGTATGATTGTTTTTCTCTGCAGTATTATTGCCTTGTTTTACTGAAATGTAAAGAATAAGTTGACTCTGCTGGGCTCTGCTCTGTGACAGCAGATGAAATGGAGCTCGCTCACCACCAGGACGAGTCCACGCTGGGAGTGAACATGAGCAGCAGCAGCAGCAGCAGGATGGAGGCTCTCTCAGGTCCGCTCCGCACACCTCCTGACCTCCGCCCTCCTCTCCCCAAACCGTGCATTCTGTTGAAGACAAGGTGCGTTCTGTGCGGCCTGCGCTTTACTGATAATATTCCTGGTAACTAGTTAAGCGGTCCTCAGCGGTCCTCGTGCTCGGTTTGCTTTGGCATCCTTCATTTGTTTAGAGTGTTTCTTATGCTCTAAATTAAACACTGCTGTGCTCTAGAAAAGATGTATATTAGTATCTCGGTGTGTGTTATCATTGCTCCCGGAATTGGAAGAAATCGCAGAGCAGCCGAACGCTGCATCAGACTGACAGCGGCGTAAAGCGCGAGTGTGTGTGTGTGTGTGTGTGTGTGTGTGTGTGTGTGTGTGTGTTTGTGCGCGCGCACGTGTGAGTCTGTGTGTGTAGTGGGCGGCGGAATAATTTGGCTTTTGCTTTTTTCTCCCCCGTTCATTGGACAGGATTTGTGTGTGTGTGTGTGTTTTCCCACAAGTTCAAAAAGGTTTGATGCCACTATCTTTCCCCCCTAAACAAAACAGAACCTACAGTTGGACAGAAACAGTAAAGTTCAGCTATAAGAGCAGCTTCTGCTGACTACATGGTCAGGTATGTGCTTTATATAAAGAAACATTTATTTACAACAAGCTTTATATCAATCAAATGTAATTAATATATTTTGTCAGAAATTCAGGGATGATATTGTGCAATCATGGTGTATATAGTCTTTTTAACAGACACTTTTATCCAAAACGACTTACAAATGAGGTCGGCACGGTGGCTTAGTGGTTAGCACGTTCGCCTCTCAGCACTAGGGATTCCCGGTTCAAATCCCCATCTGGGTGGAGTTTCCATGTTCTCCCCGTGTCTGCGTGGGTTTCCTCTGGGTTCTCCGGTTTCCTCCCACAGTCCAAAAACATGGATCAAGTCAATTGAGTTCTCCAAATTCTCCCATGTCTGTGTGAGTGAGGGTGTGCCGAGCGATGGGCATGAGGAACCCCCCGCGACCCTAATATAGTATAAAGCGGAAGATAATGGATGGATAGACTTACAAATGAGAACATTACAAGTCAGAATTTATGAAGAAAACCAGCTATACTGTAAAATCATCAAACCTGATTGTCATTTGATGCTGCGCCCCCCCCCCCCCCTTTTTTTTTAATCTTCCGCATTATCCTCTACTAGGGTCGCAGGGGGAGGGGGGTTCCCATGCCCATCCAGGGAAGAACGTCTCGGGCGCTGGGCAAATACCCCCAAGACAGGGCACCAATCTATCGCTGGGCACACACTCACCCACTCACACAGACACACACAAGCAGACTCTATATGGGACAATTTGGAGAATTCATGTTTTTGGACTGTGGGAGGAAAGCAGAGAACCCAGAGGAAACCCCCGTGGACACGGTGAGAACATAGAAACTCCACCCAGATTTAGATTTAAACTGGAAATCCACTAAGCCACCGTGCCGCCCGTAGTATTATATATACTATGAGAACTCAATTGACTTGTTCCATGTTTTTGGACTGTGGGAGGAAACCAGAGAACCCGGAGGAAACCCACGCAGACACGGGGAGAACATGGAAACTCCACCCAGATGGGGATTCGAACCGGGAATCCCTAGCGCTGAGAGGCGAACGTGCTAACCACTAAGCCACCATGCCGCTTATATATATATATTGCATATATATTGTTGAGGTCTGTGCTGGAGTCTATCCATGTGCACACAGAGATCAACAAAGATTATGCCAGAAGAAAAGTGTGTAGTGGTATAGGAGACCATAAGGTATCTCAAGATAACCTCGCAGCAATCAAATGCCATTTTTATGTGAAAAACACAGAACATTATTCTGTGTTCAGGTTGATAGAAAAGGCCACGCATGCTGCATGTTAATTTAATTTAAGGTCATACATAACATTCTGTAGTCTGTGTGTGTGTGTATATATATATATATATATATATATATATATATATATATATATATATATATATATATATATATTTATTTATTTATTTATATATATATATGTAATATGGTTAGCACATGCAATATGTCCAGTGTTTTTGTGTTCTTGGCTTGTATTGTAACATCTCTATGACAAACGATTTTCTGAGGTAACTGGCACACATTTGGCTCATAAGCTCACAGCAGAGCTTGTGGGTGGTGGATACAGTCAGTACACGTGTTGATGCACCCTGTAATGCCCTTTTGTGTGGAAGGAAAATTTTAATTATCTGCATAATCTATCTATGAATTCTCATTAAGAGGTTTTGTTATTTTAATTCTCGCTCTTTGATGTGGTTGCATTGTTGCCATTAAACATGACCAGACATGATTGCTGCATTATAATACAGTGCTCAGTTATTTGGTTTGGTAATCACAGCAGTATGATTGTTCTCTCCGGGGATGAGGTTGGAATGAACACACTGGCAAGCTTGTGCTCTTCAAAGAGCTCACTGGAGAGCTGAGCTTTGTGGTTGGGACCAGTGTCAAATTATTTGCAGAATAATGACTGCTATGCTGGTCCTCAGAGACTGAGGTCTGGTTATTAGTTCACTATTACAAAAATGCTTCCCTGAATCAGCTGTGAGCCCTGCAGGGTATGAATTTTCTGATTGATAAAGCCATAGGAAACCGCCATGTACATGATGAATTCAAGTTTACAAACTGAAGAAAGGTGATAAAAAAGGGGAATCCCAATAATATTTGTGACATTGTTGTCTTTAGAGAATTTTTTTTTCATGTAATATCTGATCCAGATGATGTCAGATAAATATAATTTCTATTAGGTATATTATTTTCCTATATAAAAATGCATCCACTAGAGTTTTACTCATATTTAAATTAATTTAAAAGAAAGATGATGACAAACACAGATGTAACTGAAAAGGGCTGATTTGCACTGCAGGCACTCATGACAAAAACATGCTAACTCTTTGACTACACTGATTCGAGCATATAAGCTTGTGTTCACAGTTACCACGTGAGAAGTGATTTCTGTCGGCCATGTAAGCATCTCCACTGGCCTCGCAACCCTGACCCACTGTCCTTAACAGGAATGTTAATTGGTAATATCCAGCTGAGGAGGTGACCACATCTAATAAATATTTTCTGGAGAAAAAGCATATTGTCAGCAAAAATATGTTCTGTATAGTGGTCCTCCACCCCACCACACACGCACACACACACACGCACTTATTGCTTTGACCACATTTTATACAGCTCATTAATGCAGTTTATCCAGAAATAATGGATTCCTACATGGATCACTTGTAAAATTCTACATCCTATATCCTGTTTTTATTAATACATAGGCTATAATTTACATAGCCTGTATTACCTACATCCTGTACTACACAACATCCTGTACACAAAACAGTCTTAAAATTCAGCCACAAAGAAGCATGACTTAAGAAAAAAAAAGTTTTGGGGCACTGGTTAAAATTATTGTTATTGTAAAATGATAAGTGAGGTAAACACATTTCATTTCATCTCTTCATCTTCTGCTTAATCCTCTACTAGGGTCGCAGGAGGTTCCCCATGTTTATCCAGATGAGAACATTTTAGGTGCTGGACAGGGTGCCAATCCATCCCAGGGCACAAGCTCACTCAAACACACTATATAGGGGCAATTTAGAACAGCCAAAAGCACCTTAAATCCATGTTTTTGGAGAAAATTGGAGAACCCATAGGAAACTCGTGCAGACACGGGGAGAACATTAAAACCTAAACCGGGATTTGAACCTAGATCCCCAGCGCTGAGAGGCAAACATGCTAACCACTTCATCACCATCTGGAAACACTTTGCCTTCTTTTATCCTTCCCCTGCTTTTTGCAAATTAGCAATTTTCATTTAAGACATAGTTTTAACCAATTAAGTGTGGTCCAAAACCTTGATGCCTGTGATCCCAAAGTACTTAGACATATTTTGCATAACACTCAGTAAAAATAAATTCAGTAACTCCATAATACTTAAGATCATTAAATCTTCAAAAATGGACATTTGTCTGCAAATGACTTTTGGAAAATTAAAAAAATCTAATAAAAGTTGCATAATAAAATAAAAATATTAATAAGTATTTCACTAATGACTACAGATCTCAAGAGACCTAGCTTTATGTTGTATTGCATTTTTTCAAATCACAATAAACAATCTCTTTTTTAAGTTATTGGAAAAAAAAGCCTTTCAAATATAAAATTATTCTTGTTTAATTTTTTATCATGCTTTCCAATAAATTCAGCAAAAATTTTTTTAAATAGTAACTGAAAACGAAAGTAACATGGGATTTGACCAGTTCTGACCAAACCTCGTAAAAAACATTATATGTTATGTAATATTAATTTAGGTCCAAATAAAGAAAACATTTCTCATAATTTTTATATGTGATTAGCATTAAATGATTATATAAAATGAAACTCTAATTCATTAGATATGCTGTTTCAGGTTTTTTACGTTTATTTCTTAACTGTTTTGTGTGCTGTAGCTATATGTAGGTGAAATATTAACAAATTATCAGAATTGGATAAAAAAGTTCTTCAGTTTAGTTCCAAACCGAATAAGCCAGACAACCACATACACATACACGCATCAGTGGCCATTAGAAACAACACTGTGGCTGGCCAAGCAGAGCAGTACATACTTCATGCATGTTTGCATCTCGGTCTCCCAGGTCACACATACACACCGAGACAGAAAGAGGGGATTAAGGATTTAGGGAGGGGCTCCTGGCTGGGTAAACTGCCATCCTCACCCCTGTTAGTCTCACATGGATGCCTGTGATTTTCACACATATTTCTCACACATAGTTTAACAAAGCCAGCCTGGGACATTAAGTGAAATTACTGAGTTTGGTTTAAAAATTATTTAAAATTTATTAAAAACAAACACGCTAGGGATTCCCGGTTCGAATCCCCATCTGGATGGAGTTTCCATGTTCTCCCTGTGTCTGCGTGGGTTTCCTTCAGGTTCTCTGGTTTCCTCCCACAATCCAAAAACATGGATCAAGTCAATTGAATTCTCAAAATTGCCCCATATAGAGTGTGTCTGTGTGAGTGAGTGTGTGCCCAGCGATGGATTGGCACCCTGTCCTGGGTCTATCTGCCCAGCGCCCGAGACGTTCTCTCCTTGATGGGCATGGGGAACCCCACTGCGACCCTAATAGAGGATGAAGTGGGAGATAATGAATGAATGAATGAATAAAAACAATTTTCATTTTATGTAGATCACAAAATTATCACATTAATTCATTGGCATTGATTTTTGTTTATTTATCAAATAGAAATAAATACCATTTAGCACTATTTAAATTAAAATAAATGATTTTACCACTTTTATCAAAGTCTTTACAGAACATAAAGAGCAACGGACAAGCTGCTGCTTCCCCCTGGTGGCCAGATCATATGCGTATTTAAGTTTTCACTCGTACAAGTGGGTTTAACACACAAAGGAATAAAAAGCAAATAATTAGGACTCCTGTAGCATTGATTTGAGTATTATGTGGAAAACAAATTGAGCACACAGTAATACATTAAACAAAAACACATGCAAAAATATAAGACAAACTAATAAAGTTAACACAATAATAATAAAAATAATAATGTAAATATTTGGTATTAAAACCCGTTTTAAACTATTTTATATAGCACAGGTTTATGTGCAATGTTGCACACATTTCAGTGTACAAACTACAATGTTTTGAGTGTAATATATTTCTCTTATAATAATATTGTTTTTTATTGGTAGAAAACAATGTGAGTTGTTTGTGTTGCTCTAAGTGATGGGGAAGTTTTCACATCTGATTATACATCAATAAACACGGGTAACGCTATCTTAATTCATATACTTTCTTACCTTAATTTGTACGGAAGTGTAAATAAAATCACACAGACAAGTGTTACAACATACAGTGCTATGAATACTCTGATAACTCACTCAAAACAGGCTAAAAGTTCATTGTGAATAAATTTACATTTAGTCATTTAGCAGACGCGTTTATCCAAATCGACTTACAACTGAGGGAACAAAATAAGTCAGTAGTTAAAAAACTACACTGTAGTATAATTAAAACTCATTATCTCCCGCTGTATCTTCTAGAAGGGTCGCGGTGGGGTTCCCCATGCCCATCCAGGGGAGAACGTTTCGGGCGCTAGATACACCCAGGACAGGGCGCCAATCAATCGCTGGGCACACTCTCACTCACACAGACACACTCTTTATGGGGCAATTTGGAGAATTCAATTGACTTGATCCATGTTTTTGGACTGTGGGAGGAAACCGGAGAACCTGGAGGAAACCCACACGGACACGGGGAGATCAAGGAAACTCCACCCAGATTGGGATTTGAACCGGGAATCCCTAGCGCTGAGAGGAGAAAATGCCAACGACTAAGCCACCGTGCTGGCCTATAATTAAAACTATTTTATATTTTTATATATTCATCCAAAAGAGCATTTTTGTGGCGACTGAGAACATCAATCACAAATTGGTTGAGAACATCACAATCTGTATTCTGTATCCAAAAGTTTTTAATGGGGCTCTGTGACAGTCAGTAAACTGTGCCTTTTTGGAAGTTGCTTTGTGCACAAGGACATAATGCCATCTCTAAAGTGTTCTCTCAAAGTTGGAGGTATGTTATCCAGCAGAATCTACTGTATTGGTAATGTCAGTTAGGCTTGCTAGCTAAAAGTGAACAGATTATGGTCTGTTTCATGGGTGTTTTCAGCACTTTTATGTTCACCGTTGGCAAATATGTTAATCATATGAGTGGCACGAAGGGTGGCAGGTGAAGGCGGGGTCTCAGCCAAGCCAGGTTTCTTTGGTGGAATTGGAGGAGGGGCACCTCTTTCTACCCTTGGAATTATGGGAGAGTGCGCTCCAGGTAAAAGGGCTCCAGAACCGGCCATTGCTCGGTAGTCTTTACCAAAAGGAGAACTGTGGGGCGTGGACATTGTTTTTATTCTGAAGCTACAGAGAGCCTGAGGCATTGTGATACGAGTTGTCTGTTTAAAGTTGCTACCATCTGCTGGAGGACTCTCTGAGGTGGAAGGTTCGTGAGTGAAGCGCAGAGGACAGTCGGGCTGGACGTCTTGTTCAGCATTGGACTGGAATTTGTGAAGCGCTGCATGAAAACGCTGCTGGATGCCAGCCTGGTAGGCAGCCTGAAGGTTAGACGCAGAGGTCACTTGGGGTGAAGAGTCGGTTTCTGAGCTTAAATTAGTTGGTGTCGTGTTACCAGTGAGCAGTGCATTCTGGTTGGAGCTAAAGGTAGCATTTAAGGCTTCATTTTCCTCTGTGTTCTTAGAAAAATGATGACCATTGATCACTGACTTGCACTTATGTGATATCTTTATTTCACTTTGTAAACATCCATCCTGGTGTATATGCTCCTTGAGCTCTCGTACCTCTTTCCTCAGCTCCTCAATTTCCTGTTGCAGAGCACTGCAGTGCGCCTCCTCCTTCCTGAGCCTTAAGATTAACTGTTCTCTTTCAGTGTCAAACTCGGCTAATAGCACCTCACTTCTTGCCTCCATTAATGTGCCAAGTTTCTTCTCCTCTTCAAGCTTAGCATGCAGTCTTTGATCAGTGGCATTCTGGCGTTTAATGCAAAGTTTATTGGCTTTCAGTGCATTCTTACACTCACGGTCCATTGCCAACATTAACTGCTTGTGCTGCACACGCTCATCTTCTAGTTGAGCAAGTAATCTCTTGTAGTCCCCTTCTATTTTTAAAAACTTTGTCTTCTCAAACTCCAACTAAACGAAGAAAAAAGCATATACATAAACAATTGAGATAAAAGGTCACTGACAAAAGTAACTGTAATACATTTAAAGATATTATAGAAAAGACACAAACCTTCTATGAAGCCAATTTTTACTACAAATATTTATTTCTTACTGTAAGGTTGTTGAAATGACAAAACTGGGCTAATTATTATTTATTACACATGTAAGTATTATTTTAAAAGACATTGAAATGCAAATTTTTAAACCTGGTGAAGAAGGCTCTCCCGCTCCTTCTGTAAAATACACGTGACGTCATCTCTACTTGCGCTAAACTCAACGAGCATTTTCCTGTCCCCCACTAAATCTGCAACGATCTGAAACACATCCACAGGGGGGCGCCAAATTACACTAAAAAACAGCTCAAAAACGGACAAATGTAATTAGCACGCTATAAAGATCACATCAAAAAGAGAAACTGCAGATGTCATTAAAGTTACAAATACATAAAATAATATATATATATATATATATGTAATCATATGACAAAAAGTTGTACAATTATTAAAACTGTAGTAGTATAATAGTAAATTAACTATCCAACCCTCTCTCTTACTCTCATGTGTCTGTCTTCTGCAGCCGCCAGCTGTTTTATCATCTTCTTCTGCATTCTCCTGCAGTGGCTCACCACCACTCTGAGCAAGGTCAGTGGATCAGAGCATTTCTGTGTAGAATTTGCATCACCTTTCCCCTGAGGACAGTCCAGAAGAGTCTCACTGTCCCTTTGCAGAGCCAGAAATGGATCACTCAGGTCATACTTCCCATAGCGTTCCCACATAAAAATGTCACTGCGCTTGGCCTGGAGAGACAAGGGTTTAAAAAAGCTATTTGAATAACATACACAAAATAAATTAAATTATGTGTTTAAAATACCATATAATCTGAAATGTTTTCCAATTACTCAGTAATTCAGGAGTAAATATGACTGCAAGTTCAACCCTTATATGTAAAGTAGTATACAAACTATACATCAAAATGACCCAATGGACAAGTGCCTTTAATAACATTTTTTGTGATTTAAAACATTTTCAGATTTATTCATGTTCTGGGTTTTTTTGCTTTTATGATAAGCTTTAATATTAATCTTCCAAACAAGTTAAAGTTAAAAACAAAAAAGGAACTTTTTCTGACCCTTTGTACCA
>JAFMOD010001110.1:60188-101490 GCA_019802435.1 Corydoras maculifer
GTCAAAACATCAGTCTGTGACACAACACATCTGTGAAAGCAAACATTTTACACATTTCCACATCACAACACAGATTTAAAAAAATTAACAATACTCTTTATCTGCAGTTATTCAGAAAAATTCAATCATTCAGAAATCAGATGACTAAACACATAAATAAGGCATTAATAAATACGGAATTAAGAACTTAGAAGAAGTTCAACATCTTACCCTCTCTTTTAAAATCTTACACATTTTCTTGACGCTGATCGGTCTCTTTAGATTGAGGTGGAACGGGAACAGCCACAACCAAGTGAGCTAGATAAAGTTGCAGGTCTAGTGACAGCCATCACAAAATGTGCCAGACAAAATAGCAGATGTTATCCACCACAAAACCATCACTGCAACTGCCACTGGATGTGTTGGGTAAAATGGCCAGTTTAATGACAAGTGTTATATATTAATTATATGGCAGTCGTAGGCTTGTGGCTAAGGAACAAGCCTTGCAACCTGAAGAACCACAGTTTGATTCCTGGTCCCACAAAGTACTATGGCTGAAGTACCCTTGGGCAAGGCATCTAACCCCAATTGCTCTCTGGGCACCACATACAGGGCTGCTCAATGCTCCATGCATGTGTGCTCACTTCACTTAGTGTGTGTTTATGTGTGTGTTTAACTGCAGGAATGGGTTAAATGTGAAGTACAAATTCCTCTGTGTGTAAAGCACAATGGACACTTTATTACTTTAACTACCATGACACCAATCACTTCTCTAAATTAACTTCAATAAAGACTATAGTATACTTGTATTTGCAGTTAGGTTAGTCATTGCAAAAACTTATACTCATTATCCTCAAACAAACCGTTAGAGTTATAACAGTGTCTATTGGAGTTAAAGATGAATTGCCATTGATTTGAAAATCTCAATGAATCAACCTGGATCCAGGTTCATATCCCAATCTGCGTTGTGTTTTCATGTTCTCCCCATGTCCGCATGGGTTTCCTCTGGGTTCCTCCCACAGTCCAAAAACATAGAGTCAAGTTAAATTATTCATTTATTCATTATCTCCCGCTTTATCCTCTATTAGGGTCGCGGTGGGGTTCCCCATGCCCATCCAGGGGAGAACGTTTCGGGCGCTGGGCAAATAGACCCAGGACAGGGCGCCAATCCATCGCTGGGCACACACTCACTCACACAGACACACTCTATATGGGGCAATTTTGTAGAATTCAATTGACTTGATCCATGTTTTTGGACTGTGGGAGGAAACCGGAGAACCCGGAGGAAACCCACGCGGACACGGGGAGAACATGGAAGCTCCACCCAGATGGGGATTCGAACCGGGAATCCCTAGCGCTGAGAGGCGAACGTGCTAACCACTAAGCCACCGTGCCGCCCCAAGTTAAATTAAATGCTCCCAAAATAGTATATGTGTAATTGTGTGTGTGTCTGTGTAAGTGAGTGTGCCCAGTGATAGATTGGCACCCGGTCCTGGGTGTATCTGCCCACACCCAAAATTTTCTCCCCTGGATGGGCATGGGAAACCCCCTCGTGATCCTAATAGAAAATTAAGCAGAAGATAATGAATAAATAAATGAATGAATGAATATTACTTAATACAATATTTAGATTTAGTTTCTGTGTCTGAGCATGCACACAATAATCTGTGATAAATGTAGAGGCATTGCAGCTTTAGAGAAGTGAAAAACTTGAATTATTGTGCTTTTTTATTTACAATTTATATTAGCTTTAGAATATTTATAGCTTAAAGCAACATAGCATCAGTATTTTGTGAAGGCCAATAAATAAGTTAAAAAACTTGAAATGAGGCAAAAGCAACAATTCATTTAAAACTTTTATACCTTCAGTATTTCTCAGTTTGATAAATACAGACATTTCACAAAGCATGCCTAAAGAAAACACAAGACATTATAACAATCCTGTCTAGAAACACACATCGATAACTCTGGGGACATGATGGACCACATCGTATCCAGTGGCTGAAAACAATCACTGGAATAGAAAATTGGATGGTACAGTTTTTAAGAAGGTAAATGATTCCTGATAGAATTCAATTCATTAAATATGTTTCTGGACAGAAATGTTCTTAAATATAAAAAATGTAAGAAATGTTTTTTAAATTATAAAAACTGTCGGAGCTGATTTGTAGTGATTTATTTTCAAATGATGAACAAACTTTAATGACTTATGTGATGTAATTAGTCCTTTACTCTTTAGCTCTGTTTCTCTGTGGTTTACTTTACACACTTTCACACGCACTCATGAATAATTTACTTAAAAATAAAAATATAAAATAAGCAGGCATGTACAAAATAAAGTAAATTCTGAAATCAACAATAATATACATATGTGAAGAAGGTTGTGGAGCCATTGTACAAAATGTTGACATTTCCTATATTGGCAGAACAATGCAGGCTGCTTTTCAATCTAAAAGCTTGCCATCTTTTAGCTTTACACGAGCCACTGTCCTTCAGTAGAACAAAATATATCCAGGACTTGAGTGTTTTGCTTGAACCTTATTATTTGTGCTGTTCTTCATAGATACATAATTTCTTCTCATTTTGTGATCTAGAGGAAGTGCAGTTTGAGCTACAGCCCATGTGTATAGTTTTTAAGCATAATAGTGCATTTACATTCATAGGATCAGCTTTAGGAGAACCTAGAGGAATGCATAAGACTTTCACGTGTACCCACATATATTCTCTCAGTCTGCTTATTGAGGCTACGAGTCTTTAAGCATGTTAATGCGGGCGAAGATCTTGAGTGCTGGACCTAGTTTGATATTCATGGCGCTCATCAGATGGTCCTCCTTCAGTAGCAGCATGGCTTGTCCATCAATCTCCTGAGACCGAAACTCATCCGCAATCTCCTGACAACCTGCCGTTTACATCCACAATGAAAAAGAAGAAAAAACAACAAAACATTTTATTAATGTTCCTATAGTGTACAGTATCTTAAAAATAATAAACCACCTCTGTGTGGCTTTTGTGGAACTCTGTTCCCACGCCCCCTTGTGTCAGTTATGCCATTCTACAAGCCGACCACAATAGTACAACACAAGCTACACTAACACTGAGGGAGATACAATCCCCTGCTTGTCACTGATTTATATAAAGGAGCTGATTTCACACTTTGTCCAGAGCCACAGGGCTAAACAAATACATGAGCACATGTGCTGATACAGGCAATAATAAAAGGTGATGCAATGTATGGGAAGACTGGGATTGTGACACCGATATTAATATAGTTACAGGTTGTTAATTATGTTAATAGTTAATGTAAATAGTAATAATTAGCATTATTATGTTTTTTTAATGCAACTAACATCTGTACTATACTGTGGGTCATGCTGATGTTTTATATGCTGATGATTTATAAGCTACAGAATAAATAAATATTCCTGGCAATTAATTTAGGTGAAATGAAAATGGAAGAAAGTGGGATCAATAAATATAAATAAAAAGCACATTTTTATTAAACATTCATTATTTATTAACATTATTTCTGCTGATGATTAATGTGTTTGTGGTGTTGGTCTGCTCTAAACCTCAGTATTTCAGTTTAACAGATTATAAAATCCTTTACATAATAGTATTGCATCAACCTAAAATGTTTTGCCCAACAGTCCAATGGCAAAACCCCAAAAAAGCATTTTGCTAAAAAAGTTGCAAAATGGACACAAAAATCACAACAGTGACCTCTATCTGATGTTTAAGACATCGTCATAAAGAGAGAATAGTGAATGACTTTATTGTAACCATACACAGGTACAATGTGATTAAAAGCTTCTCCTTTCCAATTCAAACATAGAATATACATACAATTGCAAGTTCACATATTCACAAAAGAACAAGATTATGGCGGCTTACGGCTCACCCATTCAGTGCGCATTAAGTGTGAGGAGGATGTAGAAAGAAATAGTGGGGCATCTCCCAGTGTGTTGATACAATGGTTGGTGTAAAAGAAGTAGATGAGGCTGCATGTATAACTGCAGGATACTAACAACAGGATCCTGACAGCAGAGGAAGAAGCATCTTTGGAAAAGCTGATGTAAATGGGGAACTGTCTAAATTGATAGACAACTGAAGTTCCTTTATACAGTTTATGTTCTGTTCACATGCAGCAGATCTGTTATCCCTTTTGTGGCATACATGTGGCACAAGACCGAACCTAAAAAAGTCTAAGTAATGAAATAATTCGTATTAAATCAAACACGGGCAGCACGGTGGCTTAGTGGTTGGAATGTTTGCCTCTCAGTGCTGATAATCCAGGCTTAAATCCTGATCTGGGTAGAGTTTCCATGTTTTCCCCATGTTCACGTAGGTTTCCTCCGTTATCTCCGGTTTCTTCCCACAGTCCAAAAACGCAGATTCAAGGTAAATTGGCTGTTCCAAATTGATACTTATATACTGTGTGTGTTTGTTGAGTGTGTAGGTGATTGTTTGCCCAGTGCCCCCCCGCGACTCTAGTAAAGGAATCAGAAGATAATAGATAGATGAATAGAAATCAACCATCTACAGATCCACTGACCTGGCAGCGAGCGAATAAACTCAAACACCTCCTGGACATTCCACTTGGTAGGGTCACATGGCAGAAACTGCTGGCTAAGTGTTGGAGCCTCTTCTGGGTCAGAAGTGGAAAGCCCTCTTGGTGGCACCACAGGACCCGAGCTAGCAGCAGACAGAGGAGAGGGAGGTTCCTCATAGCTGGAGATGTCTGAGCAGGCACTAGATTCTCCCTGACTTGGCTGAGAGGGGAGTGGGGATGATACAGATTCTCCCTGAGACTGCTGAGATACAGAGAGCTTCTGCAGATAGAGTCACACAGACACAAACAGACACACAAACACACGCACACATTACAGAAGGTTGCATACTTAGCAGATGTAGCCACATTCTGAAAGGCAATATGAATAAATGATGATGTAAACACTTCAACAACCAAAGAACCACAGAAATGTTTTTGTTTTTTTTGCCATGACACACTTCCACAAACTTATGTTCTGATTGTTGTTGCTGGATGGTTGATCTTTAAATAAAACAGGGTTTCCACTCAATCCCGAATGTTATCATATTGATTAAAAACACCAGACTCTGACATTATCTTTAAATTATCTAGTAATTTTAAAGGTTCACATACTTTTGACACTTACTAATGTAACATATTGGATTATGTACCTCAATAAATTAAATAACCAAGTCTAATATTTTTGTTCTCTTTATCTACTTTTAGGGCATATTAAAAATATGATTAAATGCTCATGAACAACTGCAGTTTGTTATGTGGTTTATTAATTTAGAAGTGTAAATAATATTAGGCACATTTACTGTTTTTACATTGACATAATAAATCTATGTTACTGTTAATTGGAAATATATTAGGTGTATTCAGTTTACAAAAGAGCAGTGTTTTGTTTTCTTCTTTGTATTGGACTGAGATGTATATATAGTGGGTGAAAGAAAAATGTTACCTGTTTTTTTGTCTCTGTACTTCTGCAATTTCTACTGTCTGTCCGGCGTCTCCACCTCTTTGTGTTTTTTGTCCGTTCAGGGTGAAAGAGGCCAATTCTCTTTGTGCACCCAACATTGTACCTTTTTTTAACAAGTTATACAAATTTTAATTATTAAATCAAGACCAATATTTATTTTAATTTTGAAAGGCTAAAATAACTTGTGTCCTGAATAATGAATTTACCTTTTAGCACAGACGACAGAACAGAAGCGTTTTGAGCCTTTAAACTTATAGGCAAAATCAACCCATCCACACAGTTCACATGTCAGCTTGGGCTCCTCCGGTTCCTCCTCTTCTCTAATTTCCTGACCTGAGAATATGACATTATTGACATGTGGATTTTAAATAAAGAAAATTATGCAACATTTTTTCAACCAAAAACTAATAGCGTTTCAGAATAAAGATATATTGGTGAATACCATGTTGTGCAGGTTCCTCTGGTTCTGAGTCAGTGGTATTGTGGGCACTGTTGGCTGGTGTTTTGTCTGAGTCCATTGGCAGCTTTTTCTCTGTCTTTTTAAGGTTGTCACTTTGAACAGGACTTCGCTCCACCTGCAGAAATCGCATGTGCACAACAAATCAAATCAAAAACTAGAAAAACGTATACACTATACTGACACTAGTGACATGTCTGTGTTACTGTTAATTGTTAAGGAGAGTTATTTTTCAGTTTTTTTCTTTACAGTCCAAAAACATTGATTCAAGGTTAACTGGATGCTCTAAAATACCCCTAAATTTTGTGTGTGTTTGTGTTTGTGTCTGTGTGAGTGAGTGTGTGCCCAGTGATGGATTGGTGCCCTGTCCTGGGTGTATCTTCTTAGCACCTGAAACATTTTTCCCCTGGATGGGCATTGGGAACACCCCAACCCCCACAACCCTAATAAAGTATTTAGTGTACAACATTTTATATATGTTAAGAAAAGCAGTTGGTCTATTAATGCCAAGGTAAATTAACTAATTACAATTGTCATTTACACTTATTACTATAAATATGTTAAAAACATTTAGTAAATGAATACATTTACCACAACTGGCCACAAGAGAGCACAAGTGCACAATCAAATTTGTTTAGGCATTCCATATCTATATGATGAAAAAAAAAACTTACATTTCAAAGAAGGATTGCCAAGAACTTTATCATCTACTGTACATAAAATCAAAAAACGTTTCTTAAGAAATTGCAGTCTTTACAGGCAAAGATAAAAGCACTGCTAAAATGTGTGTCCTTGCAGCCTTAACATGGAATGTAATAAACTATGATGCTACTGTGGTAAATATTTTCTTTTTAGAAAGAAACAAAACATCAGAAAAAAAAGATCTATCACTGTGGACAAATCGCCAGCCCATTGCAGAACAGACACACACTAACACATCAACACATTGGGGGATTTTGCCATAATGCTTTGATTTTTGCACTGTGAGGTGAGGGAATTTACCTCTTGCCCATAAGGAGGACAGTGCTACCCCTTATTGTGCACATGCAACAACAGCATGGCTTCATAGTAAGTGTTATGCTTAACTGTCCAATTTACTATTAGAAATGTATGACACAACCCTTTGCTATACAGTACAGCTAAAATCTTGTAGCAAACAAGAATGGGACAAAATCACCTTTGCAAATTGGACTACATAGTTCCAAAGTAATTAAAAACTATGATTTAAAGAAAATTGATTAAACACCGTGGTTACCAAATGTGACGGTCACATTCTATTGTTTTGTAACTGACCATAAAGATGGATGTTGTAGTCCACAATACATATATTGTATTATTAGATAGTGCACAATTCTGAGTACTGCAGTGACGCTGCCATGGTGGAGGTGTGTTAGTGTGTGTTGTACAAGTGCATTAGATACAGCCCGTGTCCAGTAGTGCTTTGTCTGATCTATTGGTCTGATCTAAAAGCTTAACACAAATTAACATACCACCAAAGTATTGTTAGTGTCACTGCAATACTGACAGTCATCCACTATCATAATAATACCTGCTGTGGGGTCCTGATCATCAGAGAACAGAGTAAAGTAAAGAATATTAAAAAAAACATATAAGCGCTAGTTTAAAAAGCAAAGAATCTACTTGATCAGTAAAATTGATAAGTAAGATCTGTAATCTTAAATCATATCAAGAATTAGTAACTGTAACACACACTACATGGACAAAGGTTTTGGAACACCTACACAATTCCATATTCCATAATCAAACTATAACTGCTTTCACTAAGAAATGCTTTTTAACAAGATCTTACAGAATGTTTTTGAGAATTTTTGCAAAATAATTCATCCAAAATCCTTTGTGAGGCCAGATAGTGATGTTGGATATGAGTGTCTTGCTCACTGTATCTATTCTAGTTTATAACAACAGTGTTTGATTAGGTTAACATCAGGGAGAGTCAATATGTGGGAGAGTCAGGGTTTTCCACACCAAACTAAACTAACCATGCCTTGGAGCTTGCTTTGTGCACTAGGGCATTGTCATGATGGAACAGAAACAGCCCCACCCCAAACACTGTTCCACGGCTTAAAGCATACAACCATCTAAAATTCAGTGCATACCAAGTGCTTGATTTCATACACCTGTAAAAATATAATTGGATCAACATGTGAATTCAATAAGCAAGAAGTGACTAGTGCTTTTTTCCATAAACTCTAGTTCGTTAAGTGTTGTATAAGATTATTTAGGTAGAATAATTTAATTTGAAAAGTTGCTCTGGAAACCATTAAAACGACTATTCTATATAGCTTTGTTAGTTGGACCAGTAAGATATTAAAGCTGTTGTGTTCATGTTTTTGTTTTTACTATTGTATGCCATGCCACCTATACTCACGGGAAATGGTTCAGCTCCCTCCTGGATGACGAAGCCTTCGATGACATGTGTGAGCACATGAGGCTTGACAATGGCCTGAGGCGGTTTGTTTTCACCATTAGCCAGGTCACTCTCTCCACGGGGCGTCATCGTGGCTGTGTTTGGGCTCTCAACAGCACCTGTGCACAAAAGATATAGATTGTTCAATTCAATTACAATCACACCTTCTCTGGATCCACAATGAAAACTATTGTATAAATAGTTATTAAATTAGCAGACAATATTAAATTAGCAGACAAATTATACAAGTCACGCATAAAAGATTTTTTAAGTGTGCAGCAATCTGCGTTTAAAATAAAAAACGCACAATTAAAACATTAAGTTGTATTCTGTTTTGCCTGCTGTACTGTGTTCATGTAAGTCTTATAACAAATAACATACTTTGTCAGTGATGTAAGTGACCTCAATCTGGTTGTACTCAAATACTAACAAATGGTAGGACGTCACATTTTTACCGCTTAGTTCTAGAAACATCTTACATTAAAAAAACACATCTGGCAATAACATGCAACAAGGCAAACTGCTCACCAAAGTAAAACGAGCTAAAACCTGCTTCACTTCAGCAACTCAGACTCAGTTCAGGTTCAGTGTGAAAGTGATCTCATCTTTAAGCCCTACATGAGATTCTGTACATCGAATCATCCCGAAGCTCTTCCTCCCTTCCATCTGCTCCCTGCCTCACTGAGCTGAACTACATTGAGCCTTCTATTTTATGGGAATCTCACCCTCCTGCTGAAGCTCTCCGCCCCTTCAGCTCCCCAAAGGAGCTCACATACACAAGCACGCACATAAAAAAATCTGGTTTGCCGAGTGGGAGGGAAAGCAACAGACAATTTTTTTTCTGCAGCTGTGATGATGACATTCTCTGAACAACCAATTCATTTTTTGTGTAAGAACATACACTTGTTTTGCTTTAATCACATAGATCTGAAAACCAAATAAATATAATATAAAGCTAGTGAGCTAAAAGACAAATGTCATCTTATTTTATTATCTTTATTAGGGTCGTGTGGTTTCTCCATGCCCATCCAGGGGAAAAATTTTGGGCAATGGGCAGATCCATCATTGGGCACACACACACACACATCCTTATGACACATTAACACACACAAATACACTGTATAATTGTGGACAATTTAGCAAAAACAATTCATTTCAAATCTAAGTTAGTGGACTGTTTTCGAGCCATCATACCTGATATTTGGTCTGTGGGAGCCCCTGTGGTTAGCTTAAGTGTATCTGGAGGACTGGCTTCCTGGGGTGGGGTAGATGTGGCCACCGCTGCATTTATTGGTGGGCAAACTTCTCTTATTACCAGCGATGTGGGCTTATCTTTAATGTCTTGAGAAAGTCTGGATGTCTAGAGTGGAGTAAAAAGATAAATACAGTGTGTCACAGGACAGGATGTATTTAAAATCCAAAGGTCAAAAATTGTATAACAATGCCAACAACTGTGAAAATTATGGTGGAACATTATGCTGATTTGATTTTTTATACCAACAATTCAGAAGCAGCGGCATGGTGGCTTAGTGGTTAGCACGTTCGCCTCTCAGCGCTAGGGATTCCCGGTTCGAATCCCCATCTGGGTGGAGTTTCCATGTTCTCCCCGTGTCTGCGTGGGTTTCCTCCGGGTTCTCCGGTTTCCTCCCACAGTCCAAAAACATGGATCAAGTTAATTGAAATCTCAAAATTGCCCCATATAGAGTGTGTCTGTGTGAGTGAGTGTGTGCCCAGCGATGGATTGGCGCCCTGCCCTGGGTCTATCTGCCCAGCGCCCGAGACATTCTCCCCTGGATGTGCATGGGGAACCCCACCGCGACCCTGATAGAGGATAAGCGGGAGATAATGAATGAATGAATGAATGAACAATTTTGAAGCTGGTTGTCCACTGAAGTCATATTATATGTAAAAAGAATCCAAACACGCAACGCAATAAAGTCATCATGATTTAAGAAATAAGGCCTTTTTATCAATGTTGCCCCACCAGCTGTTTGCACACTTACTGGAACTGCATCACTTTCTTACCTGGCTGTGAGCAGGCTGAATCTGCAGATTGATGGCTGTAAGCTGGACAGGTTGAGCTTTGGGCTGGTTGAAGCCTGGGTGCGGACTTACTGTGGAATGGAAGATAGTGGCCTGTTGGTTAAGACTTGAACCCTGGCTGAATGGAGGTGGTTTGGGTAGGACTGGGACTGGACCTCCAACTGAGGAGCTCTGAATAGGGCTTTGAATGCTAAGGGAGGCAGTCTGTGGGTGGGGCTGAATGGAGGCCGTCTGCAGCACTTGGGGTTGCAAACGAGGAGTTGGTGGAGCCTGGGGTTGAATGACAAACTGCTGTGGTTGTTGCTTAATTAGAGCTTGAGGTTGAATTTGGGCATACGCTGGAAAAGAAAAACAAATAAAAAAAATCAATACATGTAAAATGAAACACTTGTCCTTTATAGAAAGTATTCTTATATAATCTCATCAAACTGAAATTTATTATTATTTACATATTTAAATTTATAAAACATTAAGTAGTTCCGGTCCTGAGCCGTTTGTCCAGTTGTGAAATTATTTACAACAAAGCACATCTCTGAGCGCTTCACATTCATATCAATGAGTGATATACACTACGTTATTTTAATCATGTACAATCAATGCATATCCAGATTAATATAAACAGCGAGTGTATTTTCAATGTGCACTAAACCTGTTGTGTATATATAAATAATAAATCATGGGACAGCAGTGTAATAATACTCTGCTTAATGTTGTGCCTAATAACAATTCTTTACTGTGATTTAATCACAATAATGCACCCCCTTTCATGCCTTATTGCTTTATTATAAAGCATACTGAAATTGTTTAATCAAAGATACATATAACGAGGCGTGATGTTAAATAACTGTGAAGATCCCTAATGGGAACAGCTGGAACGGGACAACGAATAAAATAGTTTATTATTTAGTGGGGCGGCACGGTGGCTTAGTGGTTAGCACGTTCTCCTCTCAGCACTAGGGATTCTCGGTTCGAATCCCCATCTGGGTGGAGTTTCCATGTTCTCCCCGTGTCCGCGTGGGTTTCCTCCGGGTTCTCCGGTTTCCTTCCACAGTCTAAAAACATGGATCAAGTCAATTGAGTTTTCCAGATTGCCCCATGTAGATTGTGTTTGTGTGTGTGTCTGTGTGTGTGGGTGCGTGCCCAGCGATGGATTGGCGCCCTGTCCTGGATGTATCTGCCCAGCGCCCGAGGCGTTCTCCCCTGGATGGGCATGGGGAACCCCCCCGCGACCCTAGTGAAGGATAGAGCGGAAGACAATGAATGAATGAATTATTTAGTACACGCAAAGCTCAGAATCAAACACGTATGTGATTTGGTACTGCACCCATTTACAGACCACAGTTTAAGATAATCAAGAGTTTACCTTATATTTAAAAATATTATTATTATTACATTTTTTCTAGTTGATCATCCTATTTTTCTTTTATTTGTTAATAACATGCAGTAGAATGTTGCTTCTGTAAGTCCTGAGCAGTTCTTTTATTAGACTCCCACTGTCTGTATGGAATAAAACATCTGCATTTAGGAAAAGTGCAATGGAAATCAGCACTGTTTGTGCAGTTAATAGGTGTGAGGCTGTATGACATGTTGGAAAGTCTGTTTAACTACATGGTGGACCAAGTAACTCCATCACCACCTCATGTCCTGCAAGAAGTCAAGGCACTATAGTGTTGACATGCTGACTAGTTAGTCAGTGCACTGTGTTGGTGTGAGAACTGAAAAGTCATATTGAGACTCTTAGCAAAGGAATGATGTGAGTCTGTGAGAACTTTTTTTCCCGTGGATGGTGTGGGATTGTTCATTTTGGTGACTCAATCCAGATGAATCCAGCTCCCCCAAAACATTTCTCCCTCTATTTTACTCCAATCCTCTCTCTTCATTTCCCCTCATTTCTCTTTGTTTTCCTGTTTTAGAGTAAAGGTGCTGATGAGTTAATCCCTCTAGACTGCAGAATACAGCACTGGAAAACCCCAGACTTTCCACAGCTTTTACAGCAAAAGCATATTAGCATATTAGTGAAGAAAACCAGGATAAAGTGATCTATTTTGCCTACTGTCCTTACACACAGAGGAATTTCTCCTCCACATTTAACCCATCTGTGCAGTGAAGTGAGTGAGTGTTCATGCCCGGAGTAGTGGCCAGCCTTCTATACGGCGTTTGGGGAGCAGTTGGGGTTTGCTGCCTTACCCAAGCTCACTTTGGCCATAGTACTTGGAGTACTTGGTGGGACCTTTAGATCGCAAGTCTAGTTCCTTAACCACAAGCCTACAACTATCTCAGGATCCTTGTTGCGTTAAATTGGCATGTTCTTCCCATGTCTTTGTGGTTAATCTCTAACAGTCCAAAGACAAGTGAATCAAGAAATTTCCAGTGCGGAAATGCCCTCGTCTAAATGTGTGTGTGAATGTATATGTCCTAGAGTCCAAGGTCCCTTGCCTTTTACTTAGTGAGTACTGGGAGTGAATTTTCTGTTGTCTCATTACTCCATTTGAAAACACATTTACACTGAATAAGAAACAATGACACAGTTGTAGATGAGTTTTTTCATGCTAATGTAAGATCACATTTTTCTCAGTGCGCATAAATGCCGCTAATAACAGTACAAACAAACAATACCCAAAGAGATTTATGTACCCTGTAGATTTCTGCCATAGCAACATCACACATCTTTGGTGCCTCAGCTGGTACTTTACCAATAAATTCCACATTTACAAATACGTTTGTTCCACAGTGAAAAGAATGATCACTTCGACTCACTGTTGTAAACAATTCATGATGCAATCAATCATGTCACACACAGAAAAACACCCACACCCACCCATCCACACACACACACCCACACACACACACACACACACACACACACACACACACACACCAGGCAGAGAAAAAACACTAATTACAACAATGTATGTGTGTGCTTTTAAAAACTAGAGATGAGTGAAGTGTCATTTTGCGACAAGGACAAGCCCTTCTTTTCTCAAAAAAATCTGCAAGTCTGAACTTGCCAGCTGCAGTAATGGAAGCAGTTCAAAAATTTTTACAAGTTACCTAAAAACATGAGCTTGTGATTCAGGGTGGAATGGTGTGACCTCCTGAGCGTTACAAGATGATGATAGAATGATGCATAGAAGCAATGACAGAGCCTATTTAAGGTCAAGAATAATATTCAGTTTCATTTAAACACTTTTAAAAACCTATTAACAAATAATCAGTTTTACAGGTCAGTCCCAGTGTTACATATAAAGAAACACTTTGTAGAACAATAAGGTATTTTTGAATGAGAATCTTAACAATTTCTAGGCAAAAGTGTTTTGTGTGAGAAGAAAAGAAAACGCTTAAAACAGGCTTAATCTGTACAATTTATATGATTAGATTTAAGATGCCACTGCTGATGGACAATCTGTGCTACACCATTTCTGAATCATTTAAAATTTCATGTGATCTTAGTTGTAGAATGTATAAAGCAATTTATAAATTAGACAAGTCCGAGTCATTTATAAAAATTTCCTGGGGTGAGAGCTTGAGAATAAATTGGTTCAATGATAATGTTTTAACTTTTTAGCAGTAATGAGAAGTAGTAGAATTACATTAAAGCAGTAAAAGATAAGACTGAAATAACTAATGATTTCATTAGAAACATTTTCTTTTTTACTGGATCTGTGAAAATATTAGTTTACAAAACTAGTTTCCATTTCAGACACATTTAAGCTGCAGAGGTTCATAAATAAATGTGGCTGCTGGCACTCTTGCAGAGCAAAAGAAAAAAAAGAACCGTCTCAGTAAACAATACAAGTGTTGAAAGGAAGTAGCTGCTACTGCTTGTTTTATTACATCTTCAAACTTGTCATTTTATTTTAATGCTAATGTTATTTTTATATTAACTTTTGTCCACAGCGCCCGAGACGTTCTCCCCTGGATGGGCATGGGGAACCCCACCGTGACCCTAATAGAGGATAAGCGGGAGATAATGAATGAATGAATGAACTTTTGTCCAATGTATCTGCTCCAGTTTCTGAGCTAGATCTACCAAACTACACAGCATGGGTTGACGTATCCTGTTCAAGTTGCAGGCACATAGTAATAAGATCAGATGTAAGATCAGGTGTAATCGGTGGACCACGTTCATTGTTCTACTTATAGGATTTTATTATGAATCAGAGTACACACCATCTTAGACAGACATCTCATGTGTGGCCAAAATATTATGACACCAATCACCTAACAGCACCAGAGCAAATGCACTTTGATAAGCCATCTTCATTTTGTTAATAGAATGAAAATAGCTTTATAAATCTGCTTGGGGTGAACCAAGAGTTACCACAGTACACAAACCTTATAATACAAAAGGACACAAAAGCACACACACACACACACACACTTTTCCCAGGCGGCACGGTGGCTTAGTGGTTAGCACGTTCGCGTCGCGACCCTAATATATAGGACAAAGCGGAAGATAATGAATGAATGAATGATTTTTTCCCAATCATTCACTTACCTGAAGTGACGAGTGGCTGAGAAGATGTCACACTTCGACTCATATTCACTGCTTTAGGTTCGGTCTCTCCGCTGTCTGACTTCTTGCCTCCATCTGTACCAGTTGCACAAAGACCACCTTTCCCTGTAATGGCTCCTGTGCTGGAGCAACTGTGGCTTATTGACTTTATAAGTGGAGTTGGCTGGATGGACACGGGAGTCTGCTTAAGGCTAAGTGCCTGCAGACCTGTTGATGATGAGGAGGTTGTTGTCCCCTGATGGCTTCGAATGGCAAGATTCTGTACCTATCAGTCACATTTGGGGAAAAAATGACATTCTTTACAAAAGGACAAAATGCAAGTAATTAATATTAAATAAAGCCACTGTAGTTTGGTGGTTTTATAGACTTTATAGATTTATAGGGGCAGGTACTCAAGCCAAAAAAAGGGAAATCATCAAAATGATTCATAAATTAAGATAAAAGAAACATAGCTAGATGTTTAACTTCATTCATTCATTCATTATCTCCTGCTTATCCTCTATTAGGGTCGCGGTGGGATTCCCCATGCCCATCCAGGGGAGAATGTCTCGGGCGCTGGGCAGATAGACCCAGGACAGGGCGCCAATCCATCGCTGGGCACACACTCACTCACACAGACACACTCTATATGGGGCAATTTTGAGATTTCAATTAACTTGATCCATTTTTCCATTCCATCCATCCGTTTTTGGACTGTGGGAGGAAACCGGAGAACCCGGAGGAAACCCACGCAGACACGGGGAGAACATGGAAACTCCACCCAGATGGAGATTCGAACCGGGAATCCCTAGCGCTGAGAGGCGAACGTGCTAAACACTAAGCCGCCATGTTTAACTTATATATTTATTTTTATTAACACAAAACAAACAGGCAAAAACAAGGTCATATTGTGTGTACCTTAAAAAATGAACAATATATTAAATAATCGTCAAATTATATGAATGATTATTAACGAATTGCCCAGCGATGGATTGGCGCCCTGTCCTGGGTCTATCTGCCCAGCGCCCGAGACGTTCTCCCCTGGATGGGCATGGGGAACCCCACCGCGACCCTAATAGAGGAGAAGCGGGAGATAATGAATGAATGAATGAATTATTAACGAATATCAAAACTCATTAAACCTTCCCAAAGAGAGAAGTTCTGTCACAAGAACTCAAATAATTGTCTGTAAAATATCAAAACACTTTGGGGAAACCTTTATTTTTAAAGGTCAGGTGCTGGAGCATCACTAGGGGTCTATCTGTGCATATGTCTGGACTAAGGGTGTCGTCTGTATAGAAAAAACATGATTATTCGGCATGCACTGATAATTATGTGTCATTTTAGGTATGTATACCTGTGCAGATGCAGACTGGGCACCAGTGGCTGTGTTGGTGTCAGATTGAAGTGCAGTCACAGTAGCTGTAGGTGTGAGGATTAGCTGTGGGGAGAGGGGAACAGCACGACCTAAACTCCTTGCTACATGTACGAGGTTACTTTGCTGAGCCTGCAAACAGATATACATGGGCCTTTAAAAAATAACATATTTGTTAAAGAAACCTGCTACATTCTTTAAAGAAAAAGGATAATGTCTTAATTATATTTAAAATATCTAAATAACTGTCTATTTTTATGCCATTTCTAATAATAATCATTGTGATTAGCAAGACATGAAGCAAGACATAAGGATGATCAGGATGTTCATACTTTAGCATTCCTAGTGTAATGCAAACACAAATAGACAAAATTGGAGAGCTTTTCCTTAGTTTTTTAACAGGTTTTTTTGGCAGTGGCAGTTATTAAAAAAAAAGATTCCTAGAACCACTGAATGGTAAGATCTCTTTACTCATCACATAAAGAGAGTAAGAGTCTTTACTCATCACATAAAATTACCAAAGAAAAGAGCTTCCTAATTTGTCATTCCATTCAATATTTATACTGAAGGCAAATGTTTTGAAGATGAAACTTCAGGGCAAACAGTGTTTGCTTTTTGGACTTTGACTAACTAACTCTGACTAACTAACTCCAGCTAAGAACAGATTTACCTTTTGTAAAATCATCCGGACCTCATTAACACATCTACTGTATGTGTTTACTTGTGAAATGTAATGTATGTGCAAACATACCATTTGAGCTCGCAGGTACATTTGCGCCTGGGTGGCGGAGAGGGTGGGACTTGAGGCATTGCCTAGCAGCACTGTCTGCTGGGAGATTGCAGATGGGGAGGAGTTGACACTCTGTGCTCGGCTTATTAACTGGGCAGTAGCGGGAGATGTTAAATTAATCTGAGGAAGAAGAAGTGAAAACATGTTCAATTAGGAATTTTTATTATAACAATTCATAATTTATTCAATAATCACAATTTATTAGTGACTTTATAATGAATATATACTTAATAAATTAATTAGGCTCTTTGTTGATCTGTGCACTTACTGTAGTTGGAGATGAACCACTCTGAGTGGATGGGGTCCCATTCTGTGTGGAGCTCTGCCTACCAGCAGCTATACTGGCCTTTAAGGAATAAATAATATAAAAAATTACATCTGTTCAGGATCCAGTAAAATGCTAAGCAATAGCGATTCAGCCTGAACTGAAATTGTACAATTATTTATATTTGCAATCATTTAATATTTGGCAGCAGCGTAATGTATAAAGTAACTGTGGCAGGAGCACAGAGAAGCTGGGGGAAAAGGTGGAGCAGTCGGAAATGGACTTTGATTATAGATAATTAATGCACCTGGCGTGGCTCTGCCTGATGAACGTGTGTACCCTTTATAATTGGAAACAGCACCTGCTATGGATGGAGAGCTACAGGAAGCAATGGCATGAATAAAGCCAGTCCTGAGCTTGTGAATTCCTGTCTTGAGTCCTAATTCAGTTTCACAATACAATAACACACATGAAGTTAAGGTTTGTATCATTTAGAATGGGAGAAATATGACTTTGATTGGCATGATTGTTAGTGAAGGATGGGCTAGTTCCAGACAAAAAATATTTTAACATGCAGCTTTTATTGTATAACACATCAAATCATCCCATCTCATTATCCATCCATCCATTATCTTCCGCTTAATCCTCTATTAGGGTTGCGGGGGGAGGGGGGGGTTCCCCATGCCCATCCAGAGGAGAACGTTTCGGGCGCTGGCAGGTTTGTTTGGAGAATTCAATTGACCTTAAATTCATGTTTTTGGACTGTGGGAGGAAACCGGAGAACCCGGAGGAAATCCATGCGGACACGGGGAGAACATGGAAACTCCACCCAGATTGGGATTCGAACCGGGAATCCCTAGTGCTGAGAGGCGAACGTGCTAACCACTAAGCCACCGTGCCGGCCCCATCTCATTATCTTCCACTGAATCCTATACTAAGGTTAAGGTTGGAAGGGGGGTCTCCATGCCCATTCAGGGGAGAACGCAGATACAGCCAAGAGAGGACGCCAATGAATCGCAAATATTAAATCATAAAAATGGCTTAATACATGGTAATTAAGTAAAGGTCTTACTTGCATGAGTAAATAAATCTGTAGGACATACTTTGTATGAGTTATAAGGACATATTTAAATATGCTATAAATTCAATTTCTCACAAAAAATGCACTGCCAATACAGAGTTTTAACATGGAAATAAATGATGACTGATGTAAGACAGAATAATGCTTATAAATGATTTTTTTTCAGCTTACCTGCTGCACGGCTGCCAGGCTCTGAAGCTGAGCTGTGCTGAGGTGCTGCTGCTGCAAAGCTGCTGTCTGCAGCATGAGGTGCTGCTGCTGAGCTGCATACATCTGCTGCAGGTATTGCGCAGCTGTGCTTGGTTGTCTGTGCAAGGCCTGCTGAATGACCTACAAAAATGACACATTAAAAAGGTACGTGCAAGATGTTACTAAACTAACATGAAAAAAGCAGTTTGTTGATTAGGTTATAATGTCAATGAGACTTCACAGATCTGGCTTCTCTTTGTATTTGTCTCCCCCTTTTGGAAAGAAAAAGATTTTTTTTCTGTTTTCTTTTTTTTTTACATTTGTGGAATTTGAAAAATTAAGTCAAACGTTTTTAATTTGTGTTTTTTTTTATTTTCTGTGTTCGAAGTGGAAGATTTAAGAGCTGTATCTTATTATCAGGAAAAAAAATATATTACATTAGCAAATGTGGTCCAAGGGATAATTTGCATACATTTGGCCGTATGGTAAACTATGTAATTGACTATCCATCTTGAATTAATATTTTTAATCATAAAATCTACTGTTTTATAGATTATAATTCTGTAGCCATCATGGTGCTGTACTTTATATTGAGTTAAACAGTTTAATTACAGCTAATAAAAACTACATAAACTGGAAACTAACTAACTGTAGGGATATTTTTTTATATTTATATGTAATTTATGTGTTTTTTTAAATTACATAGCTTAATAAAATACAGTATAACTCATAACCCATGCACAGACGTGGTTGAACCAAAAGGAAACATTATAAGTAATATTAAACAAACTGGGTGAATCACAGATAAATACATGGTTGGTTTGTTTTGTTTCTATGTTGCTCTTATTGTCAATAATTTGCAATGTGAATTATGTTATATTTAGTTTTTATAGACAACTAAATATTAAAATACATAATTAAATATTAAATATAATATAAATTCTTTATAGAAAAATAATCTAATGATGTGCTTTGGTGTGACGTGATGTGATGTGAAAAATAACATAAATCACACATGGAATTCAAATTAGTTGAATATAATATGTCATACATTTTAAAATACATGTGTCATTTTTATTATAGTTTAGGTTTTCTTTCGCAAACCCTTTCTACAATTTAGTTCACACTCACACAGTTTAATTACTGATTCAGTTTTTCCTCCTTGGAATACTGGACTATCATCACCTCTGTTGGATCCCCACTTTTTGCAACAGATTAGATTTCCCATACAGTTGCTAGGCAACTGTAAGAGGAGGCTCTGACCCCTGCAACCTGCTGGGGCATAGTGGTGCCTAACCTGGACAAACCACATGTTCAATAGCTGATGCAGATGCACTTTGCAGCTGAGTATGGAATGTATCAGGGTCAGGGCCAAAGCTACCATCTGTAATGCAGACTGAGCTGCTCTGCATGTGGTGATAAAAGATAGGAGTCCAAAACAGATCTCAAAGTGCTGATTGGGACTGCAAAATATACACAGAATTTAAATTATACAGTAAAAATAGAACACTGTCTACTTTCATGTATAGATTTAAATAAAAACTTTAAAACAATTCTGCATTCATTTTAAAGTAATTGAAAAAACATTGCAAAAAAATTCTTTAGATGGCAGTGCCTTAAGATGGTTATTGTAGTATAGACTAATGGAAACATCCTGTCTGTGAGGTCATGGTCAAAGGTCAGTGATCAAAGGTCATGGTTGGTTAAGACAAAAAATGGATAAGTGGAGCCAGAATAACCATACTAAACTAATAATATCATCAAATCCCAGCTTGATGTGATTATAATAGAGTTTCCCAGCTGAGCAGCTTCACACATTTCGTTTTTTAGTCTTTCTCAAATAAAACTAGTAAGTCCTCATGTGTGAATCTGCAAATGTTTACACAAACCACATTTTGAGAAAGGTTGAGATGCAGTAAAAAAAATCTCTGTGTTTTTAATTATTGTGAAAACTTGAAAATTACTATTTTGTTTTTTAGTGAACAGTCCGATCATAGTTTGTGAAAACGTTGGGACACCACCAAATTAAGACTGAAACTTAAAATGATGTGTGTGTGTGGGGAGGGGGTCAAGATTTTGTAATATAGGATGCACTGGAGACAGTCATTATATTGTTTGCGTGACCAGTTATTTTTACACAGACAAATTCATTCATTCAGTCATTATCTCCCGTTTTATCCTCTATTAGGGTCACGGTGGGGTTCCCCATGCCCATCCAGGAGAGAACGTCTCGGGCGCTGGGCAGATACACCCAGGACAGGGCGCCAATCTATCGCTGGGCACACACTCACTCACACAAACACACTCTATATGGGGCAATTTGGAGAACTCAATTGACTTGATCCATGTTTTTGGACTGTGTGAGGAAACCGGAGGAAACCCACACGGACACGGGGAGAACATGGAAACTCCACCCAGATGGGGATTCGAACCGGGAATCCCTAGTGCTGAGAGGCGACCGTGCTAACCACTAAGCCACCGTGCCGCCGCAGACAAATTATATTACAATATTAGTATTTGTAATAAAAATAATATTGATCCCTCCATTATCTTCCACATTATCCACTACTAGGGTCGCTGGGTGATTCCCCATGGCCATCCAGGGAAGTATGTTTTGGGCACTGGGCAGATACACCCAGGACAACCTATGCATGTGAGCTGTAGCTCTATGTTTTTTAATGAAGTGGGTGAAAAGAGTTTTACCTGTACAGTTTGTCGGTCGGATATTCCACTGTACACTGAAATCTGTGACACAGTCTGTCTGCTGCTGGTCCCACTAGCCGAGTTGGTACTATTACTGCTGCTGGGGGTGATGGATGTGTTGGTGGGGGTACTGGAGTTGGGGCTGTTGGTGGTGCTGATAGTAACTGATGCAGCGTTACTGGAGGAACTGGTAGTGTTAACCATGCTTGCACTGGAGGCAGGAGGAACCTGCTCACCTTCCATGGTGCCACCCTGATGCCTCAGCTTTGATCCACGACCGCCCCGCTGGCACACTTTATGCAAACTAGAAAGATAAAACATTAAAGATTAAATCTACTATCTAAAGTCAATTTGTGCAAGTAAATTGGCCACTTCACTGATTCTTCATATATTATTTACTACTCTACTGTGACATCATGAGAATGCATTCAATCACAAATCTGATAAACTTGATAGTACCAGTTGAGAGCAGAAGTTTTAAACATGATGCAAATGCCGCATCTTTTTTATTGACTTAAAAAAAGGCGACAAAAGCTATATGATTAAATAAAAATGTTTATTACAAAAAAACATTATAATAAATTGTTCTATCAGACACAACAATAACATTTAGCATTACTGTTTGGCTACCCAGGGATCAAGAAAGATATCTGTTCCACTCAACCTTCTGGTTATAATTTCTTAACTGAGCAAAGATCTAATGATTAATCAGATTACACTCTGATATAATGACTTTTTAAAAATAATCAAAATGTTTTTTGAATGTTATTTTCATTACTTTTCTTGTCTACACAGAAAGTGTTTTGGTAAATCGCAGGATTAGTGTGGTGTTCAAGCATAACTGAGTATAACGCAAGTACCATGAGGGGAAGACAGAAATGAATTTGAGAAAAAAACTAAAAGTTCTACTTAGGCTTTGACCTGGTTAAGAGAATTGGCTCACTAAATCGAATGTCTTTAAGTAGAAAGCGGTGCATTTATGTGAAAGTAAATTGGCCCTAGATGTGCGTTTATTGTGGCTATAATGGCTGCGAGGGTGGCTCATTCAACCTAGTCAATTACACCACAGTCTGGAGACAAATTCTATTACACTGCACAATGAAAGCTCAAAACATTTAATCCTAGTTCTAACTAAAGGGTATCTTGTTGGGGTTAAAGCTTGACAGAGTGTAAAGATTAACATTAACTAGCAGAGAAGAATATATAAAACCAGAGTATAGGACAAAAGAACACATGATTAATTAGTTTGAGAATAATAATCATTTATACTTCACAGGTATTTGCAGTTTGGTTTAAAAAAACAAACAAACATTTTTTAAAATATATTTTGGTTTTTATAGCATGTGACAACAGGAAACTAATCAGAACCCATAAATGTACAAATGAGTTAGGACAACAACAAAACATAAAACAAATATTAAATTACAACTAAAAAACATGCTGTTTAATTTTAAAATGGGTAAAAAGTCCTAGCATTGGCAGTACAGCCATTTAAGCCTTCTTTAATGTGAAGTCAGACTTAATCACAGTAAATATTATCATAGTCACATGAGCTGCTTTACTTGCTTATTTATCTTTGTTTATTTTAGGCAGTGAGATCATTTTATGAAAGAACCAATAAGTGTAATGACAAAGATCATAAATATGCTTAGTGACTGTTAATGCTGTCTGGACGCTTACAGTGTCTCCCACTGAGCGTTGGTTCTTACAAGGCTGGTCTTAAAAACCAACAACACCAGGGAGTTTTCCTTGCCACTGTTACTTCGGCTTGCTCTTTGTAGATTGAGGATTAGAACGCTGTATTTTGTACAATGGGCTATTAAAAAATCTTTATGTAAATAAATAATCTTGAACTTGATCAAGATTTCAAAAGCATGCTATAAATAAAATTTCCCTTAGGTGTGAATGTGTGTATGAATGTGTCTACCCTGCCACAAACTGGCAACCTGTCCAGAGTGTCTCAGAAAATGAATAACTAAATAAAATAAATGTAGTGAATGTGTTATAAAACTGTCCATGTGAACAGAGTAAGCTTGTTCACACAACTGAAACAAACCAAAAAAAAAACCTGGAGCTCTGCTTTACATTTTGTACCTCCACCATGCAGCAAAGGTCAAGGTGCAACCTTTTGGAGACTCAGGAATGGGTCGGCTCTTTGGTTCACTTTCAAAAAACTGCCAGTTCATGGGTCATTATCCTATTTGAGGCCTTTTGCTCTGTGCGTATGCATGTGTGTGTGTGTGTGTGTGTGTGTGTGTGTGTGTGTGTGTGTAAGATAGATTTAAGCCGCACAAAGCAATCACACCATCAGCTGAAATGACCAGGCTGATGGGGAGATATTTCAAAGTCTCTCTCTTTATACCAACAATAGCTGTATAATCATACCTAATCAAGGATAATGGATGGAAAGTGGCCACTTGGACTGAAGCACCATCTATCTTCGCAAAAGTCTCTCTTAGCACCCAGAGTCATACAGGGTTAACTTCAGCATCCTATTAATAGAAATGTTCATTCCCCCCTCCTCCTAAAAAAACCCAAAGGTTAAAAGAATGTGGAAATGGGGGAACTGAAAACTAAGGGGCTGTTTAAAAAGGATTACTTTAAAAAGCAGCTCTCAAAAAAGTAAAAAAAAAATTAAAAAAAAAGATAGATAGATAGATAGACAGACAGACAGACAGACAGACAGACAGACAGACAGACAGACAGACAGACAGACAGATAGATAGATAGATAGATAGATAGATAGATAGATAGATAGATAGATAGATAGATAGATAGATAGATAGATATAAATAAAGACCTGTCATTTCAAATCCACTGCTCTCTGTCTTTTATACTTTCTTAATATGTCAATCATATCCAAAATGGTGCATTCACTTCTAGTCATCATCATGCCTGCTATCCAATTTATCCAGAGATTAAGTTTGAGTTTTTTGTCCCAAAAGACAATTTCCTTCTCTACAAGGAGTTAATGAATTATAGTCATGGTAATTAGATCTTCTAAATATAAAAGCAGAATCTCATTATTTCTGTTGGGAGAAAATGCATCAGGGAAATGAGACTTAGAAGATGATTGGAATTATGTTACTGGGAGATCGAGGAGATGAGTTTAGGTGAAAGATACTTGGGTGTTAAAAATACTCCATTTATTTTATACAGTGTTGTTATTAGAACTGTATTCAACTAAGAATTATTTCCTTAACTTAGATTTTGCTGTTCAGTACAACGAACTATTAGTTCCATTTCCACAAATATTTACACTCCTGTACAAAAGTTAAAGAGTTATATTTTCTTCATATGGTATAACCAATTTTTCCAGAGAGAGAAAGAAAGAGAGAGCGAGAGAGAGACAGAGGCGAGGTTATGCACCATGCTGATCTGGTCATTATGGTGCACAATCGTTCCTGGATAGCTAAGGAAATCACAGACCTGCTATTGCTCCCTTTTTAATGGCTAAATGCCACTTGGCCTGCCAACAAAGTTGGCTGCCAACCAATATGGCAGAATTTTTATGATAAAATTCCAAACGCAAGAGCACAAAAATTGTATATGCATGGGGTGTGTTAGAGTGTGCTTCTAAACACCCCACCCTCCTATAAAAAGAGGAAATTTGTTTGAGAGCAGAATGTAAGCATGAGCAGCTTTATTTTGGAGCAAAGTAAATCTGAGTAAAAGCATAAATATGAATGAGCACAGGAAATGAATCATCCTCTCGCCTTCAACTTAGGCAGTAATATAAGCGACGTTGCTTTGCACACCCAAAACTTGGAGCTTCAGGGGGTGAAGACCCAACAGAATATATGACAGAGATTTCATTCATATGGCTGTTTAATCTTTTGCTTTAAATAATCAAATATTTTAATTTTGGAAAAATTATTTATTTTACTTTTATTTTATGCATCCACCATCTTGATGCTGAAAATATATTGATGTGTATTAAAGTGAAATCTAACTGACAGTGTGCAAGATGAATGTGGCACATCGAACAATACATTTTATTGATGGAGCCCTTAGTTTTACAGCTTTTATCCCAGAAAAAAATGTTGGCCTTTTTAAATTTTTGTCTGAGGGATAAGAATATTCTTATTGTTGCTGGTTTAAAGCCTTTGAATCCACAAATATGAAATATCTGGGGGTCTTTACTAAGAAATATTTGATTATTTGAAAAAGCATTAGATTTGTGGTTAGAAATAATCAAATTCCGGATTTGTTTGCCCTATTCAAATGTTATTTTTAAATATTATAATTATTAATGTTATAATATTATTTACTTATTGCTTTTTAATTCCTGCTATAGCATAGTATGTAACACATCTATTAAAACAATATAATTAACCATTTTTTGTATCAAGCTTAATGTTATTCTTTGTATCAAGCTTAATGTTATTTTTTATTTCACTTAATTAACTTAATTAGGGTGCAACATAGAAGAAATAGCTTAAATCTAACACACAAAAGTTGTCATTAGTTGTCCTCATTACATTGCATTTATGGTAGAAATACTTTAGCTACATGCCTTTAAAAGGTACCGCCTTGGCACTATTTTCTAATATTTGCTTTTATTTAAGATTGGAAACAGAGTTCTTTGATTAAATAGCGTTTTTCCTCATTTTTAAAGTATCATATATGTAATCACACTCTCATATAAAAAATACATACAGCCTATAAAAGTCTCATTAATCATAGCTTTACAAGAAACCATAAATCTCTATAAAAAAAACCCCAAAGTACAAATAAAGGGGAAAAACGGCCTACAGAGCCTACAGCTATACATCTAGCTCAGTTAAATGCTTACAGCTTTTTTTGTAAATCTAGGGGATGCAGCACCAAGTTGCTGTCCACACTCATTGTAATATCCAGTGTGTGTTTCAACTATCAGATTGGGTAAATGTAGAGAACAAATTGTGCAAACACAGGAGGCAAAACAGATCATCTAACTTAAAAGCATGCCAAAAAAGCCCGAAGGTAGGCTAATTTCAGGATCCAACATTCACAAATACTAGTATTTCAAGCTGATTGCAAGATATCGATTATCACACAGGTCCAGGGGCTTCTAGTAACATATGGCTAAAAAACTTTACAGATAATTCAGACAAAAATGAAAACACAACCATTTTTAAAGATGTGGTATAGAAAGTTGAAAGAATGACAGAGGGGCAAACGCACACATGTATATTTAAGAAGGTGATGAAATAAACAGAAGGATGCAGAAAAGAATAGGACCTTCTTGCACCGACAAAGCTCATATCCTACCTCCTCTGTGGGGCGGCACGTGCTCCTGTGGTGAGCCCCATCCCCCGGGACCCTGTCGCTCGCTTCTTTGTCTGATGTGCGCGCGCGTGTGTGCATGTATCCCGGTCCTGCCTCCTCAAAGCGAGTATCTGCCGTCCCAGCCAACTCGCACTCTGGCTTGTGCACACACACGAGTACAAGCCCTCTGCTTCTTTCCACCCTGATTATGTGGTTACCTAGCGACAGCCAACGAGGAGGTCCTTTGGAATCTGGATGCAGAGCTGCATGCCCATTGGACGATTGAGTCTATCCCTAATGAAGATGATGGTAATGATTTTCTATCCACTTCCATAAGCTTCACCAACCCCCCCTAGAACATGTTCTGGGGAAGTATCAGAGAAGGCTTGATATTGCCAAAACGAAGGGACAAGACCAATCTTACAATAGAGTTCACACTTCTTGTATATTATTTGTGATCCAAAAGCATTTTGTGCATTTGAAGGCAAAGAAAAACCAACTTAAAGCAATATTCTAAATTAAATTAACCGAATATTCATCCACAAGACCTGTAGGATATGGGCAATTTCTATAAATAAATGCAATAAATACATAATTTTAACGAAATGCTGGATATTTTGTTGGTAGAGGTCTTTAATAATATATTTTTATGCTTTTGCACTAAATCAAGACAAAACTCCTGTTTGTACTGCTGTATTTAACATGTGTATTTGTTCGACAGGTTTCAATTTAATTTACAACCGTATTACATTGTGGTGTAACAAAACCAACATCAGTTAATGAACTACACGATTACTTTTAGCTAATGACTGCAGGAACTGCTCTAACTGCAGCAGACAGAGTAAGTGGAAAGAGGCAATAAAATTCCTGACCTATTTTCAATAGATTAGAAAATTCACAAGGTCATTCTTAAACAATTTCTACTTAATGAGGTCTCCATCCCTTATTTAGCACACACATAATTAAAAAAACAAAAACAAAAAAAAAAACCAATGCAATAATGTTGACATCCTGACTCTGAGAGAACTCGTATACATTTTGGCAAAACCTACATGAACTAAAAGATTAATGTTATTTTCAGCAGTCATCACCCACACTGTGACACCTTACCACAATCAATAAGTGACCACTTTGGAGGGGGGGGTGATTTTAAATTGAATTAAGTTCAAGGGGGTTTTCGGGTCTCCATGCAGACTTATCGTGGCCATTAAATGACACCACTTATTGTAGCCGAATTGCGTCTGGTTGAGGCTGTGCCACGGTGAAATGGATTTCCGTCACGTGAGGAAAATATCATATTGACTGCAGTCATGCAGACGGACGTCACTGATTGCAGCTCGGCTTATTAGCATATAGATTAGCTGCTGGCAGGGCCAGATAAATTAGAACAGAGGAATATGGAAAAGGCGAGGGAGAGAGGAATGAGAGGAGGAGTGGAACGGGTACAGGGAGAAAATCAGGAGGGAAAATGAAGGATGGTAATGAACACACAGACGAGGTGGGAGAGGAGAGAGAGGAGGACAGCTTGAGAGAAGAAATTAACTACAAGATGAACTGTAGGGAAACAAATAAAGGAGGAAGGAACTCATATGTCAACGACTGAAGCCAAAAGAAATGGAACAAATCAATGAACTGAAAGTGTGCAGAGGGAGGATGAGATGAAAAAATAAGAGAAAAGACAAGGAACCTGCAAAGAGATGGCGAAAGAGATGGGGAGATGAGGCTGCAGGATGAGATGGGATGGGGGAGTGGTGTCTGTCTGCTCTGGGTTTGATTCACATTAGTTACCCACTCAGCCAGTCAGCAAGAGGGTGTGGGGGAAGGGAAGACAGCATGGTAGACAAATGCAAAAGCATAGAGGAATAGACAACCTTTTAAGGTAATATTTTTAAATTAATTACTCTGAGAGAATTTTGAAAGTTACTATATTATATTATGGGTTGAAACCTCAAATTGCCTGCATAGTTTGCTTCCGGTGCTGTTGTAGATCAATGATCATGATGTGATTTAAAGTGCTGTTAATTGCTCATGGAAAAATCACTAGTACTGAGCGTTTTCACTCTTCTCCCAGTAATAATTCAGCCACTGTGACAGCATGTCTAAAATGCAAATGCTCACCACTATCCATGATTCTCAGCTCAGTTGGAGGGCATGTTTAGTGCCATTAGGCCTTGAACATGCACTGGTATGTCAAAAGCCCCATTCACCCATGGAATGCAAGCATGAACTTTTCTGTTCATTAGCCAGGAACCTGGGTGTGGGAACGTAAATGTCCAAATCAGCTGTGCCAAAATGTTATCCTGTCAGCTCCAATGGAGAAAGTTAAAGCAAATCTCATGGGTCCCAGCAAATACAGGAGTTGATAGATTTCACAGTGCATGAGTGGGCGTGTTGATGTTTGTCAAATGGTTGAAGCACAACTGGAAAAATAGAAACATCTAACGGTAAATGAAGCAATCCTGCTGTCTCTTTTATTTATTTTTAAATATTCTAGAAAACTAAAAGAATGTCAACAAATTCAGCCGTCTATTACCAAATTACAAACAGTGAGTTTGTACCTCTTGTCTTATGGTTTATTTGTGTGTCTTGCATAGGACCTATTTTATAAACCTGTATCAGCACATACATACAGTGATTTAACACACATACAAACTGATATCCACTAGGGATTCCCGGTTCGAACCCCCATCTGGGTGGAGTTTCCATATTCTCAATGTGTCCGCGTGGGTTTCCTCCGGGTTCTCTGGTTTCCTCCCACAGTCCAAAAACATGGATCAATTCAATTGAGTTCTCCAAATTGCCCCATTTGGCGCCCTGTCCTGGGTGTATCTGCCCAGCGCCCAAAACGTTCTCCCCTAACTGGGCATGGGGAAACGCCCCGTGACCCTAATATAGGATAAAGCGGAAGATAATCGATGGATGGATGGACAAACTGATATCGGGCAGCATAGTGACATAGTGGTTAGCATGTCCATCTCTCAGTGCTGAGGATCTAGGTTAAATTCCTGATCTGGGTGGAGTTTTCATGGTGTCCTCGTGTCTGTGTGGGCTTTCTCCGGGTTCTCCGGTTTCCTCCCACAGTCCAAAAAAAAAAACATGGTAAAGTGGTCAAGGTAAAGTGGCTGCTCTAAATTGCCCCTATCAAAATTGCCCCTATAAAATGTGTTTGTCTGTGTGAGTGAGTGTGCCCAGTGATGGAATGACACCCTGTCCTGGCTGTATCTGCCCAGCACCCAAAACGTTCTCCCCCTGGAATAGGGAACCCCCCATGCCCCCCATATAATGAGACAAACTGATATCTGCCCCTAGCACATGTGTAATTTAGTATTCAGTATATGCTTTAAAAAATTAAGACCCCCCCCCCCCCAAACAAAAAAAAAAACTAAAACTTTTTTTTACTAGCCTAATGAAAAGGTTTTTTAGAGATACGTTTCAATGGTACATTTACGATATCCCCTCCATAGTCTGATACTTTTCATAATTAATACACCCATACATGCAGTGATATCTTTAGCAGTGTGGTTTTTGTGAGCTCTTCCTATAAGATTTCACACTCTTGATCGTGTTTTTAGAGAGCTTACGCTTTTTAACAGTATAAGATCCATTTAACAGTATAAGATCCATAATGACTGATAAACATGTAGATTTGATTCAAAGCAGTTTGGTTCAAACCTAATTACTTTTAAAGCAAGAATATATTTTTTATATATTATGCTGTTAAAATAAGCATAACATGCACAGCAGGTTATTAATTAACAACCATACATGTACATGTACCTGCAAATGACATAAAACTGTGGGTCCCCCTGCGCTAGTCTATCACATCCTCGTTAACATAGGTGTCATCCGTCAGAGAAAGGTGAGAGCCTGTAATCTCCTGCTGTATGCTACCTTTGTGAAAGTGTAGCTACCAAGTATAATTTCACTGTGACCTCACTGAAACCAAGTTAAGAATTTGAAATTTGTTAATAAAAAAAAACATTATAATAATACATATGAGTAATGCCATTTAGAACAAATGAATATACTGTCAAATCTTCTGGCAGTTAATCAGAGTGATTATTCAGTAATTGTAATCATAAGCCTGAGTCTAAAAATGCTGTTGTCTCAGTGAAATTGAGACAATATCTATTTATGATACCTACACAATTGTGACAATGTTTGACATTAATTTTACATATTTAATAGGATCGTAGCACCTGTATCTCTATTATTTGTTTATATAATGATTCAGAGGACATCCACCTCCAGCTGTCATTGCACCAGCAAAATAAATGCATGCGCTGAGTATAAAAAAAAAGTGATGACATGGAATTCAGAGAAGTGTGATTTTACATTTGCTGTGTGGTAGATTTGAAAGATTTTCACAAAAGATTGCACCCATGTCCTTCACCTGGTTATAAGCATGGTTATCCAGCATCATGGTGTCATGCCTTCAGGATTTATTATAATAGACTAACATAAATACTTTTTGTGTCTATTATTAGTAACAATGCCAAAGTCTCCAAAATCAAGTAGGAACATAAGGATCATTACATAATGAGAAAAATATATATTCCTGCCTATGTTCTAAAGATTGATTCCAAAATGTGTGTGTGGGTCAATAAAATATTGAGTTGAAAGCAATGATTGCAGTGATAAATGTAAGATACATGATGCATGTCACTTTTCTTAATTACACTGTACAGTCGATTTGCCACTTGATTTGGAAAGAAAGGACAGGCGCAGGTGTCTAGGAAAGGGAGTGGGGGTTAAAAATAATTTTGTATGTACAAAACGGGAACACAACAGAAACAAAAACATATTAATATTAAACACTCAATGGTACATTGGCCAGTAAATAAAAAGGGCTTGATGAACCCTGGGGCGGCACCGAGTTTGCCTCTCACCACTAGGGATTCACAGTTTGAATCCCAATCTGGGAGGAGTTTCCATGTTCTCCCTATGTCCATGTGGGTTTCCTCCGGGTTCTCCAGTTTTCTCCCACAGTCCAAAAACATGGATCAAGGTCAATTGAATTCTCCAAATTGCCCCATATAGAAAATGTTTGTGTGTGTGTGTGTGGGTGTGTGTGTGTGTGTGTGTGTGTGTCTGTGTGTGAGTGAGTGTGTGCTCAGCCATAGATTGGCATCCTGTCCTGGGTGTATCTGCCCAGCACCTGAGACATTCTCTCCTAGATGGGCATAGGGAACCCCACTGCGACCCTAATAGAGGATAAAGCGGAAGATGGGATTTATGATGGGGATGATGAACCCTGGTGAATAGTTAGTTACATTAATTAGTTTAGTGGATAAGTAATAGAAAGTTTAAAATATAGGGCTTCAGTTGTTGCAAATGATTCATTTTCATACAAATAAATAACAAATTAATTTAAATTAATGAATTAATTTTTTAATTAAATAAAATTAATACATTTTGATTGTTATTTCTCTCCCCTCGCTGTTTTTGTAGATCTTTATAATAAATAGTAGTGTAGTAAAAATAACACTACTATTAATTAACATCAAGGTCTTGAATGTTTGTTTTGTCAAATATTTGTAAATTATGAGGAAGAACTGTAAATCACCATAAATACATATTATAACTAAAATTTAGATGTAATAAAGATTCAAATTAAACTGGCAAACACAGAGTTTTAAATGTTTTTCTATGGTTTTCTTTGAGTCACTACTTGATCTGAAAGGCAAACAACAACAAATTAAATGTGGACTGCTGTGCCAGCATTTGAAAGCAAACATTCTTAAATGGCAGGGACCCAGAGACTTTATCTCTAAAAGCATTAGCAATAAAAAAATAAATAAAAGAATAAAGCTTTTCACAGAATAAGCTTATTTCCCTCTGCTTAGCTGGTGTGAGGGAAAAGTAATCAATTTACATTTTGTTTGCTGGACTAAAATTAAAATCAATGTGCAAAACAAATTCAGCAAAAATATTTACAATCAAAGCAAATAATTTATTATGCAATTATATAAAACACTTGTAACAGGTCTCTAAAAACCATAACTATCTGGCTGATTTTTAAAATTACTTTTCTAAACTTAATAAAACTTTACAGTGCTGAGTCAGGATATTTTTGGTAACCCTAAATGAGCAGTGTTGTGGTCAGAATTTGGTATATGTGGGGTATTCCCCATATCCCACTTTGCCCCAGGCCCTCCTGAGGCACAGTTAATTGCTATCCCTCTGCTACCCCTCTCAATAGGATTTGGAGCTTATACAGTCGTGGCGGTACATTCCCCAGTGGCTATGTGGATCACAGGGGAGGCAAACAATCAATGCAGGGGAACTCAATGAAGTCTAGATGAGAAATCCATGAATAAAGTATACCTTGAGATGGGCACCAGGGGCCTCCTCATTTTTATTAATGCAGACGAGATTATAACAGCAGTAATGAGATCCAGTGGACCCCAAAACCTCATGTAAAGACCACTATAGGGGCACTTATCTTTTATGGACAAATCTGCCGTATAATGATGGCAATAGACACTCAGTACAGTTATCTATAATCCCATTCATAATTCACTTGCACTTTTATTAAAGAAGAGGAAAAGGACGGTCAAAAAAGATGTACTCACCTTAATCATACCAAGATTTTGTGAATACAACATTTTTTTGCCAATTAAGCACGTTAGTTGCAACAGATAAGATTTGGGGAAACTTTTAGCATTGATATATTTTATACTATAGTTTTAAATACAATATATTCTTGCAAAAAAAGTAAAAAAGATCAAGTAGGAAAAATTTGTTATTGAGTAAATTAGTCTTTATAATTTAATGGACATGAGAATTTGAAATGACACATACAGTACTTGCAACAAAAGAGAGTTGCTACAAAGTCCTCTAATCCTCCTCATCATCTTCCACTTAATTCTCTACTAAGGTCACAGGAGTTTTTTTAATTAGTTTGAAATACACTTTATGAATCCATATGTTCAGCTAGTAAACAAAAATGGATTTGTATACTTTCTATAAAATTACAGTTATGTAAATATTTAAATATCCTGAGCTTCATCACTTGAATTTCTTTCCAAGCATATTTTTGGTTTCATATACCCTCACAACTTCATTTCAACACCCTGTTTACATTGTTACCACCCGACCAAAATAATGCCTATAAAAGTGATGAATTAGATTAAATGTAAGATTAAAAAATAATTAATGTAAATAAACATTGTACTATTTATTCTGAAATATTATAATATTTATTTTTTAATTTAATAACAGCTAATCAAAAATTTGTGAACTTTACTTATTGGAGAATCCTTTATTTAAATGCGATTTGACACTGAATTGTTCATGAAGGCTATTCTTGGCATTTCTGCTGACTTCAGAGACTAAGAATCATCCTGGATGTGATCTGAAAAAAAACTGTTCTGACACTAACCCTCAACAATGTGTATTTCCCATGATGACAGCAGAGTTTTTCAGGTGCTGACTGACAAAACTCCCTGTCGTGGCTGCAGAAGCTAGGAAAATGTCAACCCTTATTCTTTAAGCATAAAGCTTTTCTTCTAAATGTCAGAATGATGCAGAAGGAAAAAAAGATACTGCAGCAAAGTCTGAGCATGTATACATCAGACAAGGAAGCCCTCTACAGTCTGACAGCACTAGGTAGTGCTGTCATCACTATGAGCGCCTGCCGATTGAGGCTGCATGACATTTGCACACCTCCACTGATGCCTTGGATTCAGACATCTCATTTATGTAATTTAGGTCTTTTTGCCCTGCTCTTATGCATCGATCCAAAAGTTTGATCCCAGGTTATACAGGACATTCAAATGTGTAATTCATTAATTTAGTTTGTATTTGAAACAAAGCTGGAATCATTCATTCATTCATTCATTATCTTCCGCTTATCCTCTATTAGGGTCGCGGTGGGGTTCCCCATGCCCATCCAGGGGAGAACGTCTCGGGCGCTGGGCAGACAGACCCAGGACAGGGCGCCAATCCATCGCTGGGCACACACTCACTCACACAGACACACTCTATAGGGGGCAATTTTGAGAATTTAATTAACTTGTTCCATGTTTTTGGACTGTGGGAGGAAACCGGAGAACCCGGAAGAAACCCACGCAGACACGGGGAGAACATGGAAACTCCACCCAGATGGGGATTCGAACCGGGAATCCCTAGCGCTGAGAGGCGAACGTGCTAACCACTAAGCCACCGTGCCGCCCAAGCTGGAATCAATGTACAATAAATCTTCAGCCTGTTTGTCTCATTGCCTGGGCCTCATAAACCCCAGAGCAGATCCCCACCACATTAACATGAAAAAAACTAAATAGAAATATATTTTAAGTTAAAAAGTAGAATAAGACAAATAGAATCATAGTTACATATACAGCAATATTGAGGAAGTTTCATTCCTACAGAAAACCCCAAAACACACTGATTACTGCCCTGGTAATTAGCTAATGGGCTAATAAAATAAGTAAGAACCAAACTCTGTAGTGGCGGCACGGTGGCTTAGCGGTTAGCACATTCGCCTCTCAGCACTAGGGATTCACGGTTAGAATCCCCATCTGGGTGGAGTTTCCATGTTCTCCCCGTGTCTGCGTGGGCTTTCTCTGGGTTCTCCGGTTTCCTCCCACAGTCCAAAAACATGGAACAAGTCAATTGAGTTCTCCAAATTGTCCCATATAGAGTGTGTATGCATGCATGTCTGTGTGAGTGAGTGTGTGCCCAGCGATAGATTGGTGTCCTGTCCTGGGTGTTTCTGCCCAGCGCCCGAAACGTTTTCCCCTGGATGGGCATGGGGAACTCCACCGCGACCCTAATACAGCATAAAGTGTAAGATAATGAATGAATGAATGAATGATTGAATAAACTCTGTAGTGATATGACTCCAAGGAACAAGTTCAACACTTGGTGAAAGAGACCAGTTTTACAAACCAAAAAGAATAAAGGTCACGAATCAATCCATGTTTTGTATGTGCTACACAGAATGAGCTTAAACTACACATTGTGGTAACAGCAGCTTGCAGTGAGCTAATATACAGTAAAGATATTAGTATGGCATTGAAATTAAGTTAAAGCTAGTTAAGGGGAAAAAATAAGAAAATAGCAATTGTGCATTGTAAGTAGCTACATATGATAACTTCCAGTGAACTTGTTATAAAGTTGGTTTTCAGATTTAAGTATTTTTGCTTTAGTAAAATACAGATATTTTGAATTTGCATTATTAAAGACATGTCTATTATTAATTAATATTTTTATTTTTCATTTTTTTAAACTGCTTTGGCTTCAAACCCTCAATAGCATCTTTGGCAAAACATGTACATAACAATCACCCTGAATATTCTGTGGTATCCATGAGCTTTCTGATGTTATTTCTGATGTTTTTTCAACCCAGTGAAACACACTTTGCAGTTTCAGAGGAAGGACCTAACCCTGACACACCTCTGATGCTGACCATGTGGCTGTTTCATGCAGTCCATACTTCACCACCTGCCTGTGTGTTTGGCTATATGTTCACATTACAAATAATAAAAGGGGGAGTAAATGAACCTAAACCGGGATGACTGGGTGTGTCTGATGCAGTAGAACATGTGTAGTGCAGTGATACCATTAATAACTATTATTTATTCATTCATTATCTTGTGCTTAATCTTTTACGAGGGTCACGCGATGGGGGGGGGGTCCCCATACTCATCCAGGGGAGAATGTTTCGGGCGCTGGCAGGTACACTCAGGTACACACTTACTTACACACAAAAACAAACACACTATATGGGGCAATTTTGAGCCATAATTCATCCATGTTTTTGAACTGTGGGCTATAATCTATATACAAGCTTTAATCACTGATGAATAAATTAACTTCACAACAGTGTCTGGCAGAAATTGACCAGGTTCATTACAGCCTCTGTGCCGTCCATCACACTGTTAGATCTGGTGTTTTTGCTGTTTTAAAAAGAGCATGTAAGCATGCTGGCCCTCAGCGAGCACGCAAGTGCGCATACACACATGCACACACACACACACACACACACACACACACACACACACACACACACACACACACACACACACACACACACACACACACAGACTTCATGACTTAGTCACATGCAAGTTTATGGAAATGAAAACAGTTGCCTTATGCGAATCAACCACTTATTACTGACCTGCATTTAGCTGGAGGCCTCGTCTGTCCCTCCCTGGGTTGGAGTTCTTCCTGCTCTCCGGCTCTTCTACACCATTTCTGGGCTGAGCTCTTCGAGTATACTAGCAATAGACCAGAGACAGCAGCAGGAGGGGGGTTGGTGAGGGAATCCAGGAATTAGCATTCCTGAGGTCACATGGGACACGCTTCCAGCCAATCTGTGTGTAGCATGTTCTCCTTCTCCCCACCCACTACTCCCAAACCCCTCCTGCTTCCTGCTGTCTCACGCGCCTGTCAGTCCAGCAGCACTGCTAGTCTGTGGAGGTCGCCATGGCAACACAAAGAGAATTAACCCTTTGGTGGGATTGCAGGGCGCCTTCCTTAAACGAGCAAGCATCCAGGAGGCATGCAAATTCACTGAACACATGCAAAATTTACCTCTTCATTAAGACATGAAAAAAGTGAACCACCTGAATACACATTCTGCCATCACATAAAACTAAACAAAATAGATTTAAAAAATCATCTTGCATTAGATGAAAGGCTTAATACTATATAAAAAACTTTTTCTGTGAAACGGAATTTCATCTCCAAAATTTCAGTATTGATCTGAATTCTAAATATTTCCAAGTAGGACTTTAAGACCTTAGCACAACGATTTGAGAAACAAGTCATGCTTCACAAAATTTTCAAAAATTGGTGTAATTTAATTGATTAAACACTGAATCACTTAAACTCATCAGCTTAGTATATCTTTTGACCTATAACTGCTATTTTTATTTCCCTTGCTGCAAAAATGATTTTAATTTTGCCTTTCTTATTACGTTAAAAATTGCATTATTGTTATTATCTATGCTTTATGTGTTTCTACTATTTTTTAATGTTATATTATTTTATTTGTTGTAAAGCGTTTTTGAGGTTTCAGAAAAGCATTATATAAATTAAATGCATTATTATTATTATTATTATTATTATTATTATTATTATTATTATTATTATTATTATTATTATGTTATAATGACATCAGAGACTAAATAGGTTTCAGCAATTTCCACATTATTCTGCATATCCCAGTAGTATGTTGTTTCTTTGGAGTGATGCATGTAGAGGTTGGGGGAAGGCATGGGTGCACCTTGTATTCCAATGTATGCAAATGTATTCAAATAATGGGGTACAAAGATCACAGTATAATGCAGGACTGACGAGCTAAGGGTTAAACTGATTGGTCGACAAGCTAATTTTTTCTCCCTTGATTGGTCCTAAGGGTGATGACCCTGCCTGCCCTCAATTGTGTGTTTATGTGTCTGAAGGGGGAGTTGTATATGTGTCTGTATGTGTGTGTGTGTATGTAACCAAAACCTGCTGTTCACACATTTACACTGTGGGGACCTCATGCAATTATTGGGACTGCAAGCTGCTCACAACATTATATATCATGCAACATTAAAGTGAAATTATGTAGTATGGTTACAGTTATGGCTAGGAAAAAAATATGGTTATTGCTAGTGTTGATAGTGTTTATGGTTTTCATTGTTTGGGTGAGTCTCTAAAATGAATAGACGCCTATTTTAAGTCCCCACAATGCACAGTGTGTGTGTTTGTGTGCATAGAGAGAAACCATGTATTTATGAATGAATTTCAGCAACAGTCTGTCTCACCATGCTACATGTAAAGACATTAAGGATTATAATTCTTAATAGGGGGCGGCACGGTGACTTAGAGGTTAGTAAGTTCAACCTCTCAGCACTGGGGTTTCAGGTTTGAATCCCAATATGGTGTGGGTTTCCTCCGGGTTTTCCGGTTTTCTCCCACAGTTCAAAAACATGGATTCAAGGTAAATTGACTCCTCTATATTGCCCCATATTATTTGTGTTTGTGTGTGTTGGGTGAGTGAGTGTGTGCCCAGCGAGAGATTGCTGCCCTGTCCTTGGTGTATCTTTCCAGCGCCGAAACATTCTCCCATGGATGGGCACCCCCCCCTCCGACCCTAGTAGAGGATTAACCAGAAGTTAATGCATGAATGAATTAATTCATAATAGCTGTGTTTTAGGATTATGGTTAGAAATTGTACTGAACGAATCTTTGCCTTTTCTGTATCACATAAGTCAAATGAAATATTCCACACAATAGGCCATAATAATTCCATTCATGTATGTTACTTAGTTAATGCATGTTTGAAAAAGTTGCAGAATCAGAAACATCTATGCCATTACAACTTCCAACTTAATTTGCAGTTAAATATTGTCATTGCAATAGAATAAATAATCTATCTGTATTCAAATCAAATCCATAATACAAGGAAATAGTGCAGTCATCACTATGCTAATGCTGAATAATGCATCTGTAATATTTTGTTTGACCAGTACTTAATTATGCAGTCTCCAACAGCTCCCCAGACACTGTGTTTCCGGACACAACGATCCACTACTTTAACCTCCTTTCCAGTAAGGCAATAATTCCCATAAGCCCTGCAGTGGGAGGCAGGGGGCATTCACCGCAGGATCACATGTCACCTGCATGGTAGATTTGATAGTCATCTACCAGAGGAGCAATGGACCTCCAAATTGATGTGAGCATTGTATTATGTGGGGATGTAATAGAGGATGCATAATTCATTGAAAAGCAGATTAAATATTTATGGGGGTGAGTGAAAAGGGGTTTTCCTGGCACCTTGCTTATCCCAATGGCTTAAGATGCTGAGAAATGGATTCTTTGACTGGATCTTTTATTGGTGTACATTAATAAAGCTTTTTTTTTTATACCAAAAAAAGACTTGTTACATTTATTAATGAACTATATCAATGAACTTAATTAAGGTTTGTGTTATAGGCATATATAACCTACTGTGGGCATCGAATGAGGGTGGCACACTGGCTTAGTGGTTAGCACGTTCGCCTCTCAGCGCTAGGGATTCCCGGTTTGAATCCCAATCTGGGTGGAGTTTCCATGTTCTCCCCGTGTCTGCGTGGGTTTCCTCTGGGTTCTCCGGTATCCTCCCACAGTCCAACAACATGGATCAAGTCAATTGAATTCTCCAAATTGTCTGTGTGAGTGAGTGTGTGCCCAGTGATAGATTGGCGCCCTGTCCTGGGTGTATCTTCCCAGCGCCCGAGATGTTGGGGGGTTCCCTGCATTGGGCATGGGGAACCCCCGACGACCCTAATAGAGGATAAAACAGAATAGATGGATGGATGGGCATTGAATGGTGGTCCAAGTACACTTACAGAGACATCAGGGCACCGGAGTTATCTAAGTGTACACATGCTGCCCTCTACTGGTCTATAAGAGCATAAAGCCCTGTATATGGCTATATAATTGGGGTTAGGTGCCTTTCCCAAGGTCACTTTAACCATAGCACTGGGTGGGACAGAAACCTTCAGGTCACTAGGCTGGTTACTATGACTGCCCCTGTCTCACATGCCTTTTAGTTCAGCAGCACTGCTAGTCTTTGGAACTCACCATGGCAACACAAATATAATATAAGCACAAATAAGCTATTTATATCCAGATTTAAAGAATATATATATATATATATATATATATATATATATATATATATATATATATTATTTATTTTTATTTTTTTTTTTAAACAGTTGTATGAATACAGGTGGAACTGACAGTTTGATCCACAACTTGAGTTGACAAACTCACTTTCTTTATACAAATCAGTTATGGCTATTTTTTTGTTCTTTATATCATGTTTCTTTGTACGTTTCCAGATTTATTAAGGCCTCAATAATCCTGACTAAAGTGTCAGATGTAAATTAAAATACATATTGCACACTAAATCAGACTTCCCTGATAACCTTACCTGAATGTATTGGCTCTAGTTGCTTTTTATTATTTAAATAATAATATAGCACCTGTTTTCCACCCTTATGATTAGTCACAATGGTAGTATTTACAAAATATCGTATTTCTTGGTATACAGTAAAGGAAATATCAGTTAAAAATAGGCCTCACTCTTATGTAACAGACAAAAACTTGACATGACAATATTTAAATATGATATTAAAAGTTGGGCTCTGTGTACTTTTTCACATGAATTGATGATGAATTGTACAAATATTTATCATTACTTAATTGAATATTATTTGAAAGCTGTTTTGTGTGTTTACACATTTTTATATTGTATTAACATTAGGTGATGAAAACTGAAGAAAAATAAAATTATTATACTTCAAATACTTTTTTTTCGGCTTATTAACACAGTACACTTTTTTATTCATTTATATTTTAATCTGTTTATTCTGATTAGTTATCTGAAGAGCCTTTTCCTGCACTAGGTTAAAAGAAGGGTGAACACACTTGAGAGTTGCAAGTCATAAAGACAACACTGATAAACATATAAACACATTTTTACAAACAACCTTACATAGAAAAAATATGGTATGTCCAGCTCACCTGTTAGCATGTCTTTAATTGTGTGAGAAAACAAGAACTCGTGAGGCACACATTCAAATTCCACACAGAAAGGATATTGTCCACACTGCTTAGGAATCAAACTCATTACATTCTTGCTGTGAGGAGATAGCACTGATCTCTATACCCACAATGCAACTTAAGGAAGAAATGTAATTTTAAACAAATGTTTACTTATCTTTATTGTATATTCATATAATTAAGGTTT